>SCDS01000516.1:12002-29995 GCA_004149465.1 Drosophila nigromelanica
CTCTCTCTTTGTGGATTCAATCAGTGTGTGTGTGTGTGGATGGCATTGCCAGTTTGGGGGGAATGTTGTGTGGATTGCATGCGTGTGTGTTTGGAAAACCTAGACAACATACATATATTGTACATACAACAACAATTAGAAGGCATCAAACGTACAATTACCAGGCGCGCGCTCTCTCTTTCAAACACGCTCTCTCAGTCTCCCAATTTGTTCGCTCTCACGACCTGGCGCAAAACTTGTTCGCCTTGTAAAAAATTGAAGGCGCCAGCCAACGAACAGTAACAACAACAACGACGTATCTCATTGAGCGGCGGCTGCGCTGCTTTGGCCCCATTATGAAACACAACAACATTCGCTCACACGCTGTTCGGTTCGCTCTCGCTCTGCTGCTGCTGCTGCTGCTGCCGCGGCCTCTGCTGGCTGCTTGTTGGGCTTCGCATCATTTTGTGTTTTTACTTCTGATTAGTTTTTGTGGCGCTTTGCAACCGGACGTTTCGTTTCGTTTCGTTTGTGCACGCGTTCCGTTCGAAGCACACACAGGCATACACACACACACACACACACGCACGCAAACATACATGCGAAACGCCCCAAGCTGTGTGTGTGTGCGCTCTCCTCTCAGCGCGATTAAATAATACTCCACAAAAGGCCAAACAAATTACATAAAAAAAAAAATAAAAATAAAATAAAAACAATCAGAGGAAGAAGCAGCAGCAGCCAAGTTCTCTCATTGCATAAATTGTTGTGTTTGTGGTTTCGTTTTCGTTCACTTCGTTGTTAGTTCTAAATTCGTTAAATAGCAAAAAAAAAAAATTCGTTAAATAGCAAAAAAAAAAAAAAAAAAAAAATAACAAAAAAAGAAAATACGAACAAGCTTTCAAAAAGAAGTTCCTAATTAAGTACACACAGTAACAGCAAAAGTCGTCGTTTTTTTGTTCTTGTTCCTGTTTCCCCTCCATTCGTTGTTATTTTGTCGTGGAAATAATAATCGAAAAATAGATATAAATAATATTGTGCGTTCTATATAAAATTCACAAGTGCAAGATTTTTTGTGTAAGCAAATTTCAAAAGCCAAATAAATAAATTAAATATACATACACAGACACATACATTCACATATATCTAAATATATATATATAAAAATACGCGCGCGCATCTTCTTCTTCTTGTGCCAGACTCTCAGTGCGTGGCCCATTGGAATTTGTACCGTAAAACGCAATTACAACATAAAATACACAAACAGAGAGCGCGCGCTGCGCTGGCTATGTTAACGACGTAAGTGAGACAGAGAGAGAGAGAGAGAGAGGGAGAGCGCAATAGTGTGGGAGAGCGTGTTTGTGTGTATTGTGGAGCATAGAACTTGATTCCAATTGGAATTTGCAGTTTTTTGCATTTACATGTTTTGTGTTTGGCTTTTTGTTGTTGTTTGCGTTTGCATTGCGTGCATTTTCATTCATAAGCGCATTTTTACAACTTCCGCTCAAACAGTTAGATTTGTGTTTTGTTTACACCTGCTTGTTCTTCTACCACTTATGTTTGTTTCTATCCTCTGCTTCAGCCAGAAGGCTTTGTATTTTCTGTTCATATTAACCGTTTATAAAAACTAACGAACAAAATCGAAATCCAAATTTTAACGTTCAACTCGAAGAATTATTTTTGTTTTGTTCATTTTTTCTCTCATTACTTCTGTGTGCTTTATTTAATTGTTCTGTGTGTCGTTGTTGTTAACAAATATCAATTGGCCAATTCCCAAATGCAGGTATCGTAATGTAGAATCGTAAATTCAAACCTTAAACTTGATCGGGTTTTACCCAAGACAAAACAAAAAAAAACAATTCTCCACACGCACCTGGCAACACCCAAATCCTCACCGATCGCCTCTATAGAGAAACCTACCTCACTTGATCTCAACAAAAACATAAAACAAAAAAAATAGCGCAAAATTATGCAAAACATGTCGCAAAGCCCACAAAAAAAAATTATTTAAAAAAAATTCAGATTTACCCCGTATTATTATTGCTTGCTCGACCAACAACAAAATTATCTTTTATTAAATGCTTTGGCTATAAATAGACCAACATAGCCAAAATGAAGCAACAACAACAACAACAAAATGCTTGGCAAAATATTTGCGAATTTTTCCATGCCATTTTTTTTAATGTATTTATTTTTCCTGCCACAAACAGCAAAGGTGTTAAGGTGAAATATTAGCGGGAAGGGGAGTTGATCAGTTAATTGAACTTAACTGATTTTAATTTATTACTGTTATTAAATCAGCTTTACTGCTACAGTATATTCTAAAAAAAGAAAAACTGTCAACATTTTTGGATTAGATTTAAAGCGGGCACTTAAAATTTGGCAGTAAAGATAATTAGATAATACGACTGATTTACTGCAGATTTCCTTGAGCTGAAATAGTTTAGATAATAAAGTGTACAAAACCTGCTGCATTCTTAAGATAATTACTGTTAACTGTTTAGCGCTTAAACTAGACTAACTACAATGCAGTAAAGTGAATGTTGCAATTAGAATTGATTGCTGTTTAGTTTATTTAATTTAAAAAAATATATTTACTCAATATCAAAAAAACTGCATTGTAATAAAATTAACTGCTAAATAGATTTAATCTACAGTTAAGTTTCAACTATATCTAAAAGTATTGAAATATCGCTCAGTAAATTTATTTTAAAAAAATCTTAGAAACTCACTGCTAAACTATTTAACCTCCAGTTAAATACCCTCTCTTTTTTTGTGGCTTACGTGCAGAGCACCATGTTCACAAAATATTGGAAAATATTTCAAATTTTTCTATAAATTTTTTCTTTATAGTTATTGTTTATTTCATGTTTATGTTTAAATAAACATTTTTGTTTATATGTTTATATATGTATTTGTGTGCGTGTGTTTCTTTCTGTGTATATTTAGCGCATTTCTCTTTCGGGACAGACACCTTGTAACAACCACCCCCGCACCACCCACCCCCTAAAGTCCCATATTTATTTTCTACTGCAATTTTTTTTTTTGCTTTCTTTTTGTGTTTCTTCTCGATTTTTTTGTCAATTGGTTGCAATTCGCGCGCTAGACAAAAAATTGTTATTTATAAAACTAAATTGAAGACTGTTTGTAGGGGGGTGGGCCAAGGGGGGGGGGGGGGGCGTAAGGGTGCTTGGGGGAGGGGGAGGTGTCCACAGTTGGAGGTGGGCATATGTTGAAATGGCGACGAAGCGACAATAAAATAGATTCATTTAAATGTCATTTTTGTCTAGACGCCGCCAACAACAACAACAACAATGAAGACGAAGGCGACGACGACAACAGATCAGATCGCAATAGAATAGATATAAATATATGCACAACATATATATATATCTATATATGTATATATAGTATATATATCGCTGGTTCGGTCATATGTTTTTTGTGCTGGCCACACGCCCACGCACAAAAATGAGGGGGGCGCGTTCCAGTTTTTTTCTTTTGAAAATTTTCCACATATTTTCTTACACTGACAGAAAAAGAATTTGGGTTAACACGAGCATAAAGACAAAAATATCTATATAAATATTACAACTAAATTAGAATTTGAATTAATTCCAGGCAATATTGCAATACACTTGAAAAAAATTATTTAATAATAAAAATTAAATATTTAAAATTGCGAAGTTGTCAAAAAATATATTTAAATTAAATATTTATATTTTATATATACATACATATATTTTTAACATTTTGCGACTGACTAAAACTTAAAAATAAATGTCTGTAAAAATAAATCGTATATTTAACTTTTAGTTAAGTTTAGTTTTTTTTTCAAGTGTAAAATTCATTCAGCAAAAATGACAAGTTTCAATCAGTCGTTTATCATTTGTAATATATGGATATATATAAGTGCAGATATATATATATATATATATGCATATATATTAAATCAGGAGATTTAAAAAAATCGCCTCGTGTTGCGCTGACATTTCCTGTTACCTTTTTGTTGTATTTGTTGCCCCGTTACCTACCAAGTTTATTATTATTTCTGTATGTTGTTGTTGTTTTTTTATGGGCTTTTTACCAGTTTTGTGCGGGCATCTTTTTGGGACCTGTGACGCAGATGTGGCCCAAACTGTGGCTAATTAGCACAGAAAGGAAAGATCGAATCAAGAATCTTATATATGTAAAAATATATATAACGATACAAAATCAAAATCAAAAAAATTAAATATAAAAAATAAAATAAAAACAAAGAAAAGCGGCTGAGTTCAAAAATACTAAAAACAATATGAAAAACTATTTGATTGTGTTTTTTATTTGTTTTTTTGTTTTTTTTTTGTTTATGTTAAGTCCCGTTCGGTGTGCGTGGGTGTGTAGATGTGGGCGTGGCAGAAGTTAAAATGCTTGCCTATATGACGTCATGTCTGCACAAAATTAACATAAAAATTGCGAGTGCTTCTGTGGCAAATACCCTGTAATCAGGGCTTAGAAGTGAATTCTTTGAAATGGAAAAGAGCTAAAAATAAAAAAAATTATATATACTTATTTATGATTATAAATATTTATTTGTAAATATTTAAAATTTTTATTTGAATCTTTCGATAAAAGAACTATCAATCAACCCCCTTTATTGTGGTTACAGGGTATACAACACAATTGGCTATATCTTTGTGTGTATCTTGAAAAAGAAAACCAACCGCATTCCAATGCGTGACGCACTTTTTTAAAACAACAAAACAAATATTTTCATTGACAAAAACTAAAAAGAGTGAAAGGGAGACCAAAATAGAGAGAGAGATGGAAAGGGAAGCAGCGAGAAAACTATTGAGTGTTTTTTTTTTGTTATTGTTTCTGATTATATAAACTTTAAATGGAAACTTTACAATATTGTTTAAGCTTTAATTTTGGTTGCATTTTTGGGCCTTTAAAAAAGTTTACTTTTTTGTTTGTTTGTTTTTTTTTACTTTTTTATTTAGCTCGTTTGCACTTATTGTGTTTTTAACCCGTCGCCTGCTTGATAAAATTACAATACCCTTTGCTCTGGTTGGTTATAAAACAATACCAGATTTTTTTTTGCACATTCATTTGCTTGACTTGTATTTGAGGTATGTGTGTGTGTGTGTGTGTGTTTGTGTGTGTGTGCTTGAAGCCTGGTTCCATTTTTTCATTGTGAGTTTTGACTTAAATTAGCTGCCGTCTTTGACTTTCATTGACGCATTTGCTCACCTTGTTTTTATTTAAATAATGTTGTTTTCTGTTTTATTTTTTTTTTGTTTTTTTTTTTTTGCTTTTGTTTTGCATGCGTTTTGCATAATTTGATAATTTTGCGTTTGTGTTTTTTTTTTACGACAACGTCGCGATTTGTAGAAAACCCGTCACAGACAAATCGTCGTCTGGGCCAAGTAGGAAATCCCCCTGCGCCCCCAGTTGCTACTCCAAAAATTAAAAAGAAAAAAATTTAATTTAAAAAAAGATCACGCCACAAAATGATTTCTTGACCAACCAGAAACAACAACAACAACATTCTCAATTCTCATAGTTAATAGAAATGTAAACAGGTGGCAATGAACTTTATTATATTTTTATGCTGTCAAGTCCTTGAACCCGGAACAACAACAGCAACAACAACAACAATAACAGCAACAACAACAGCAGCAGCCAGACAGCAGTCGCCCGGTGCGTGCATGCGTGTGAGCGAGACAGCGCTAGCTTGAACTTGACGTCAATGGCGGCGCACAAGTACAAGCAGCATAAAGCATAGGCCTAAAAAAAACACAAATCAAACAACAACAAAAGCTACCTGTCTCTGTCTGACGAGCTGCCTTTTGTGGGACCTGTTCTTGTGCTCTCTTCAAGTTCCGCTTTGTCTCTGTTATTGTTTTGACTTTACTTCTCGTTGTGGCTGCTGTTCTTCATGCATGTGTGCTAGGCTGGTCGCGACTGCGCGCTTTAATTTATTGCGTGTTGAAATTTACGTGCAAAACACACACACACACATATACGAAAAGCAGTGATTGACTATTACCCAATATTCCAATGGCTCTCACGGATTTAAACTTACTCTCTCTCTCTCTCTTGTTATTCCATTGCAGATTAACGGTACACAACAGATTCAATCGCCAAGCAGCGCCGCCAGCATCGCAGCCGCCGCCGCCGTTGTCGTCTCTGCCTCGAGCAGCAGCAACACCGTCGCCGCCGGCGTCGACGCCAACAGCGTTGAACTGCAACAGCAGCAGCAGCAGCAACAACAACAACAGCAGCAACAGCAACAATTGAACACGGCGGCAACAATGCCGGCGATGCCAAAAGAAAAAGCCACAACTGCCGTTTCCCTCAGCGAATCAAATTTCTCGGCACTCAACATCAAGGATCTGGCGGTTGTTGTAATGGCGACAGCGACGCGACTGCAGCAGCACCAACAAAGCACATGCGGCTGCGGCGCTGCATCGGCAGCGACAGCGACAGCAACGCCCGCAACAAACACAGAGAACAACAACAATAATAACAACAACAACGGCAGCAATCGCTACAGTCGCAGCAACATGTATCTGACAAACGGTAAGCAACATTTAGCACAATTTAGCAGACAGCAACAAGTTGCGAAACTTACGCACGATTTCGCTCTCTTTCTCTCTCGTTCTGTCTCTCGCAGGCTACACATCGCCACTGGCAGCGGCGGTGGCCAGCAACAGTTCATCAGTCGTCTCAACGCCGCAGCGTATCAAAATGTGCTGTCGCGAGTCGCCCTCGTATCAACGCCAGCTACAACAACAACAACAGCAACTACAACAACAGCAGCAGCAGCTACAACAACTCCAGCAAGAACAACAACAACAGCAGCAGCAGCAACAAGCGTCCACGTCGCCGCCAGCCGTGCCGCAGCAGCAGCAACAACAACAACAACAACAGCAGCAGCAACAACAGCAACAAATGCCACCACCCCGCAGATCACCAAACGATTTCATCTTTGGCCGTTACATCGGCGAGGGCAGCTTTAGCATGGTCTACCTGGCCGTGGATATACACTCGCGACGCGAGTATGCAAGTGAGTACACATACACATACATATACAGTATAATTAACAACCCCACAAAAAAGTTGGCAGCATTTGTGGGGCTGCTTGGCGCCAGGCAACAAGCGCAAAATGCGGTCGCAAAGGCGCCAACGCCAACGCGTCTCTGACAGAGACAGTCACCTGCTGTGTTCGCTCTGCCTGTTGCCAACAAATCATAGCATACGTAAAGCTGAAACCAGCTGTTGCCGCAGTCGAAAACGTTTTGTGCGTGTTTGTCGCCTGGCCAGCTTGTTATCAATAGTAAAGTAAAAATAATCAAAACAGCTGAGAAATTGAAACACATTCCAGTATGCTGCAGCAACATACATATATAAATATGTTGCTAAGCATTTCCGAGCAACATGTATGTGGCTGTCAAAGCTAAGAAATTGGCACACATTTAAGAAAAATAAACTTACGTATTATGCTTGTCACCTCGTAACAGGCAACAAAGTCAAAAGTAAAATAAAATCAGACAAAAAACAAAGCAAAAAAAAACAGCAGTTGACAACCGTTGTGGGCGATTAGGAAGCTGCAGCAACATATGTTGCTGATAGACTTGTTTGTTGCTGCACACGCGGCCATCACGTGACGTGCTCTCCCTTTCCCTCTCAAGTGGACTCTATTTTGTTTTGATGTACGCCTTCCACTAGAAATATGCATGCATATATTGGAAATATCATCAGCTAGCCAAAAGCGAACGGCATTTTTTATCTTGCTGATGGGAACACACACAAAAATAATTTGTGCTTTGCCTTTGACGTCTTTTGATAATCAGCAACGTCGGCGTCTCTGCTGCGATAATGCGACGTCCGCGCGCACTGACGACAGTTTGCTGTTGTTGTTGTTGTGTGTTTGTTTATCGATTGAAACAAAAAGGCCGCAAAGCTGACGCTCAAGATCAGCTGCTGCCACACGACAAACGTCAGCAGTCAGAGCGAGAGGGAACTAGAGAGAATGCCGCTTGCCGTTTCACGTTTCACATTTTCCATGTTTCAATGCAAAGCGAGAATGGCAAATAAGCAGTTGTGTTGTTGCTGTTGTTGTTGGTTATTTGTGCTAAGCCAATTTGCATTGAGATTTTTCGCCTGCAACAGCAACAACAAACGGTAAATCAATAAAGTTGCAAAGTCGCGGCTTTGGCACGTGTCGCGCTGTCCGCTAAACAAACGCAGCTGCAAATTGCATTGTTTGCATTTTATTTGTATTATTTTCACATTTTATTTATTTTAATGCTAAATAACAAAAACAATAAGCGAATAGCGAAAAGCGCAACGCAAAGCAAACGGCGCGTGTCTGCAATAAGCTTTTGACTTTTTTCTTGCTTGTTATTTTTTCTGATAAAGCACAACTCTGAAAAGCACAAGAATAACGGTGCATCAGGTGCATGTAAACAACAACAAGAACAACAACAAGAAGAAGAACAGCTAGCTTAAGCACGCTTTTGTTTTGCGTTTACGTGGTGTAAAACGAGAGAAGAGAGCGAACAGGCGAATGAGCGTGGGAGAGTGTGAAGAGTAAAATTGACAAGCTGCGAGATGGGTTTAAAAATAGATGGAACAACAACAGTTTCCACTGGCTTCTTATCTCTCCTGGAAATTAACATTTCATTACAGCACAGCAGACCCTAAAAATTACTGCACTTTTGACTTTGCCCATTTTCTTCTTGTTTTTGCTGTTTGTTTGTTTTACATGAAAAAACAACTAAAAAACATTGAAGTCACTTTTTGAAGGTCAACATATGTTTTGTGCGCCCACCCACACCCCCTTTTTTTAATTATTGTGTTTTATTGGCACACATTTTTCTCTATATGTATATACATATGTATGTTTATGTATTTTGAGTCCGCCGCAAGAAACGAGCGCAAACCGAATTCAACTCGTATCAATTGTTGTTTTTGCTTTTAATTTGCTTATAAACAGCGGGCCAGAGACAGCAACATTTTTATGGACTTGTCTGGCAACATGTTGGCAACTGTAACGCCCACTCTCGCGCACTTACTCGCTCACCAGCAGCTGCTGCCGCCGCCCACAACTCCCCACCCCCATACACGATGAACGCAGCAAATTTCGTTTTCATTTTCATTGGAAACATTTGTCACATGCATGAGGTGAACGGCGGAGGAAGGCACGTCTCATACATGTATGAGTGTGAGTGTGAGCGTGTGTGCGTTGGCGCTTAATAGCTACGCATTGCGATAATTGTTGTTGTTGCTGTGCGGCGTCTGTTTGACGCGCTACGCAAATTCTTTTTACGCATTTTCACATTGTCTATGGGCTATTTCATCATTCGTCGCAAATCGCTTTTGTGCGTGCGTTTGTGTGCGTATAATTGTTGTTGAGAGCAGCTGTGTAACAGTTTTTCTACCTGAAAGATTTCTATTTCTCAAGAAACAGCCGCAACACGTGCTCCTAATCCTGCACAGCTGCAGCTCGGTTTCTTCAAACTTTTTTCACACGAAGAAGAACTTCCCTTAATTGCTGTTGATGTTGTTGTTGTTGCTGCACCCACGCATCGAACTGCAACTTGTTGCCTGCACACACACACACACACACACACGTTGCGCTGCGTTGCTCTGCTCTGCTGTCGATCGGGCCGTTGAACTGATTTTTTTCTTTTAGCTCATGACTTCCCTTTTAAAAGTTCCCATATTCCACACTGGAACTATTTTTTTCCCACACGGGCAATTTTTGGCCACTGAACTTGCAAAATCATTAAAAAAAAAAAAAAAGCAATTTTAGCAGACATTTGCCCCCTCCTCTTTTGCGTTTACCTTGTCTTGTCTTTTTGTGTGTGTATTTTTTTTGCTCCTTATTCTTGTGTACCTATGTTTCGTGTGTTATTTTTAATTACAGCAGCTGCTGCTGCGCCGTCGCCGTCGCCATTGCTGCGCAGTCGCAGCTGTCTAAGGGTATTTACCTCAGCGCGCTCTGGCGCTCTCTCTCTCTCTCTTGCTCTCTCTCTCCCTCGCTCTCTTTGTCTTGTAACATAATATTGACAAATTTGGGTCATTCAACTCTAACTCAACAGCGACAGCGGATCCTTTTCACATATCCCTTTTGGCTGATTCATAACAATGTTTACTGTTGTTGCTGCTTCTGCTTCTTCTTCTTCTTCTGTTTGCACCTGCGCTCATAAGAATTTTTTATGTGCGCTGCAGCTGCCGTTGTGTGAAGTCTGCAAAGGTGATGTTGAAATTGGCACGTGGCAAGGCCTGTTAAGCCCTCCCACCCGCACCCGCACCCGCGGCCCTTCCCCCTCTGTGAGTTCCTTTTGCGTTGCTTTTATGAGCAAATTAAGTCGCGCCAGGAAGTCGGCTTAGCTGCCTTGGCCTTGTTTTTATTATTATTCCACGCAGACACACACACACACATGCAACAAGGAGAGTGGGGGGGAGTAAGAGATAGTGTGTGAGTGAACGTTGTCTTTTGCTGCTCACTTGTTGGGCACATATTCAACAAAAAAAAACAAAAAAATCCTTTGCGTGTCGTCAACATGTCGGTCGCTGCTCACCGTCCGTCCGTCCGCCCGCCGCTCCCCAAAGGGCAATAAACTTGTGCTCGGCAGGCCGGGCAGGCAGCAACAATAACAATAAAAAAAAGGAGGCGCACTCAAAATTGTTATGACTCAGCCAGCAACAACAACAACAACAGCAATAGTGAGAGGCCATTCCAGTTCCCCACATTCCCACTTGCGCGACTTCCTCTAAAACACTCGAAATGCTCCTGTTCTAAGTTACCTGTGTTCCGTGCTGCTTCTTCTTTTCCTTCTTCTTGTTGCTGCTGCTGCTGCTGCCCTGTCATAATCTGTTTGGTTTTACGCTACATATTTAAATGAGTTTCAAGCGAAACGTCAAGTTACGTCATGATGCAAAGAGCATGAAAGGTATAGCGAGGGGGAGGTGGCAGAACAGACGCCGCCAATGTTCTTTGCCAATTTTGGGCGGCAGTCTCTAATTAATGAAATTGAAATGCGAAACAATGCGAAATGGCACACATACACACACACACAAACACACACACAGGAACAATGTAGTTTGCAATTTTTGTTGTTGCTGTGTGTTCGCCGCGGCGAATTCGCAATTTTGTCAGTTTGATGTCAATTCGCTGTCGTGCCAAAAAGGGCACCGTAACAATAAATTAAGCGAAAAGAGCATTAAAAGTCGCGCAAGTCGCGTGGGTCGATTTGGAGTAACGTTTTTTTTGTTTTTTGTCTTTGTCGCCATGCGTTTATCTGAGGCGCGTAATCAGTTTTATTGCAGCCAAAAATATAAAAACAAAACATTTCCAGTCGCCTACGCGCAACAAAATTTTCCACTGCAACAATAAATATAGATATGTACATATATACATATGTATGTATGTATATAAATACAACACACCCCATTTATGCATTGTAATGTTTATAGACTGCCAAAAAAAAAACAGAAACAAAATGTGAGAAGGAAGTTTCTTCAGCTATTTGTGCTCTCTGCCATCTTTGATCTTTACTGTTGCTCTCTCTCTCACTGCGTCTTAATCTTGCGGTTCAAACACCTTTCTATTGACTTCCTGTTTATCGTGTTCCAATTCCAAAACATACCCAAACGGCCTTGCGCCCAATTAACTACGACTTTTGGCTTTATTCGCTCTTTCGCTCTGTGAGCATCTGCTCTTGTTGCTTCTCCTTTGCCTTCGGAATGCAATCCAGCAGCATTTGTTGGTGTTGCTTCTCAATGTGTACAGTTTTCTATTTTTCTCTTTTGGTTTTTGGTCATTGTCCTCCAACAATGGAGTTGGAGTTGCGTCTGCCGTCTTATTTATAGAATCGTTTGACTCAGTTGTCTCCTTTGCTGAACAGCAACAACAACTGGTTACAATTACAATTTACGTCTCCCACTCTTGCAGTTTCTGCTTGTGCCGCCTCTCTCTCACTCTGTCAAACTCGTTGTACTGCATTCCATTCAAGACGCAACAAGTTGCAATGCGCTCTTCTATGCCTCTGTGTGTGTGTGTGTGTGCTGCATTTTTTGGAATTTATCTCTCACTCACTCGCTATGCGGCTGCTGATCAGTGGGGCAAACACTGAAACTCACATTGGGCAAATATTTATGCTGTCTTACTTTTTTTTGTACTTTTGCCAGCTGCCATACATTGTTGCTCTTGCTGTTGCTATTTACTTGTGTTTATTTTTTTTTATTTTTGTTTTTTTTTTGTTTTTGCACATGCGCTGCCGCCACCAAGTTCAAGGCTGAGCTTTCGTTGCCTTATCAGCGTCGCTGCGTCGGGCATTAAACCCAGCAATAAAAACAAAAACACAAAAACATTATTTTTTTTTAAGCCGCAGCTCAACAAATGGCGCGCAAAAAATTAAAATAAATAATGCGACAACTTTTCAATTAAAACCAACACATCCCAAAGAAATTAGAAAGAAAAAAGACGCGCAATGTTGCCATATCTCAATTCCAATACGTTCCAATCAATACCAAGAGAAAAAAACTATCGCAAAAATAGAAAGAAGCAACGGCAACAATTTCAAGGTCAATTTTATTTTTACGCACTTTTTTTTTATTGTAGCCGCCTCGCGTTTATTTTGGCATGGGAAATTTAAAACGCATAAAAAAGCGCCCTCTGTTGCTGTTTTATTTGTGCTAATCTTTTAATTGCGGTTGTTTTGTTTTTCCTCTTCTAGACTGTTTGAGTGTGTGTGTTTGTATTTAGCTGCCACTCGACAGCTTATCGCCCCTGATTTGTTTTTTAGACTAAAAAAAATTCAGTTGCGATCTTGATAAAATGGCAAAATAAAAAAGAAAAAAAAGAAACAAAAACAAATTAATATTTGTATTTTCTATTGCCTATACACGCACACACATACAGACATCCATTTATTTAGTAGATATAGTGAGCGTAATTTATTATATTCAACGTTGTTTATTCGCTTTTTCGCAAATCAACAAATTTGCGTTTTAAGTTTTGTTTGTGTCGAAACTGTTGGCATTTCTCATTTTTTTTTGTCTTCTGTTTTTCGTTTTTGTTTGTTATCTTTGCGCTTGTTCTTCAAGAGTTTTCTAAACGAATTTTTTTTCAAGTTTCCCACGTTCAGACCTAAAGGAGGTTTTGTTTTTTTAATTATGCGCTATTAAAGCGTTTAATTTATTAATATTTAAAATCGACACTTTGTGCCAAAAAACAAAAGATGTAAAATCAAAGCAAAAAACAAAACAAAAAAACTAAAAACAAAACGGAAAAACTGCTGATAACCGATCATAATTCATAGTGGGCAAAAGAACCGTTAACCTCTGTCTCCTTGTGTGCCGTGTCGGACGGGGGCCAAAGCTTAAAAGCGTTTCACATTTTTCTCAATAAATGTTTCAATGCCAACAGATTCCGCAGCCCAGCTTACGTTTGTTACGTGAGTGTGTATGTGTGTGAGGTTTTGCAGTTCAACAACCAGTTTAGAATTTCTTAGGGAGCAGTCGCAGAGAAAACACAGTATAGTTACGCGGGGGGAGCTGCAAACAAGTTCCCAAAGCGCGCTCGCTTTCGTTGCGGCTGCCGCCGGCAACGTCGCCTGTTAATTTAGCAATTTGAGCAAATTCCTTTTTTTCTTTTCTTTTCTTTATATTTTTTTTTTGCTGTTTTGCCGCGCTTCCCTTTTTGTCCGTTGTTCGCTCTTTCTCTCTCTTGCATTCATTTCAATAAATCACACGAGGAATATGTATGCCAAATTGAAACAAGAACACGACAGAAGCACACACACACACACACACAGGCATGCATATAAAACGAAATGAAATCAAAGCACAAAAAAGACTAGACGAGCCGAGCCGAGCCGAGCCGAGTCGGCACAGGCGACATAAAGCGCTGCTAGCAAGTTGTCCGCCCGTCTGCAGGCTCTGTGCCTATGACGACTGTGTCGCCTGCGCAGCTGATCGGAACCCCGCGTAAGCTTTTGCATGTGTTTGAGAGACTCACGAAGTGCGGAACTTTCTTGTGGACCACTTTGTCGCCTGTGCCAATGAGCGTGCTTTGTTTTCTGCATATTTTATGTGTACAGAGGTTCGCAAAAGTATTGGCACAACATACATTTTTGAGTAATTTTGATCACATATAAAACTTACTACTAAATTAAATTTAAACTTAAACGAATAAATAATCCGTATATAATAAAATTAAATTCAGGTATAAAAATAAATTTTAAAATTCAACATCTTCAAATTGTGCCCACTTACTTTCTTGAGTGACTGTAATATGGCAATTCCATTTAATGCTGTGCATTCTTTTGGCAATCATTTGGCGAAATCTCTAATGGTATTTTACAGTTGTTTCAATTTCATTCATTTCATTGCAATCTCAGCTGTTTTCATTTCTTCCGACTCGTGACTAATCCTCTCTCTCTCTGCCTCTCTCTTGCTTGCAGTCAAAGTGTGCGAGAAGCGTCTGATCTTGCGAGAGCACAAGCAGGACTACATCAAGCGAGAGCGCGAGGTGATGCACATGATGACGAGCGTGCCGGGCTTTGTGAATTTGTCGTGCACGTTCCAGGACCAGCGTTCCCTATACTTTGTGATGACGTACGCCCGCAAGGGCGATCTCCTGCCCTACATCAATCGCGTCGGCAGCTTCGATGTCGCCTGCACCCGCCACTACACCGCCGAGCTGTTGCTCGCCTGCGAGCACATGCACCGCCGCAACGTGGTCCATCGCGATCTCAAGCCGGAGAACATACTGCTCGACGAGGAGATGCACACGCTGATCGCTGACTTTGGCTCCGCCAAGGTGATGACGCCGCGCGAACGCGCCATGGCCGCCGCCCAGCTGGCCAGCACGGGCGGCAGCAGCTGCGATGCGACGGGTCAGCGACGTCGCCGTTCGGCGCGCAGCTCCGATGACGATGACGAGGACAGCGAGGAGCTGTACGATGACCAGGACGATGAGGATCAGGAGCAGGATCGCCGCTTCTACTACGACGACGAGGATGACAACGACGAGGAGGAGACGCACCAATCGACGGCGCCCACAGCCACCGATTCCGATGCCGCCAACTCCCCGCGCAATCGTCGCTTCCGTTATCCGCACATGCGAGCGCGTCGCGGCAGCTTCGTGGGCACCGCCCAGTACGTCTCCCCGGAGGTGCTCCAGAATGCGCCGATCACGCCCGCCGCCGATCTGTGGGCGTTGGGCTGCATTTTGTACCAGATGATCGCCGGTCTGCCGCCGTTCCGGGGCAGCAACGACTACGTCATCTTCAAGGAGATACTCGGCTGTGCCGTTGACTTTCCGCAGGGCTTCGACAAGGATGCCGAGGATCTGGTGCGGCAGCTGCTCAAGATCGATCCCCGTGAACGTCTCGGCGCCCAGGATGAGTTCGGCTACTATGAGAGCATCCGGGCGCATCCGTTCTTCGCCGGCATCGACTGGCAGACGCTGCGCCAACAGACACCCCCGCCCATCTACCCCTATCTGCCGGGCGTCAGCCAGGACGACGAGTTCTGCACCGGCAACGGCACCGGCTACAGCAGCCTGCCCATCAGCGGTGATTTGGAGCCCGGCTTGGATGAGCGCCAGATAACCCGGCTGCTCAGCGCCGAGCTCGGCGTCGGCAGCAGCGCCGCTGCGCCCGCCCACAAGCCCTCAACGGCGAAGAGTAAGTCCACACACGAATCCCCCTTCAAGGTTGCCCCTCTAATCATCCCATCATCTTTGCTCCAGATTCATTTGACTTGAGCGACGCACAGAAACTGCAACGGCTCGAGGCCCAGAAGACTGACAAGTGGCACGTTTTCGCCGATGGGGAGGTGATCCTCAAGCGCGGATTTGTGAACAAGCGCAAGGGTCTGTTCGCCCGCAAGCGGATGCTGCTGCTGACAACGGGACCGCGCCTCATCTACATCGATCCCGTGCAGATGATCAAGAAGGGCGAGATACCCTGGAGTCCCGAGCTGCGCGCCGAGACGAAGAACTTTAAAATCTTCTTCGTGCATACGGTAAGTTTTCTCAAATTAGATTTCAATTCGGTTTTAAGTATTTCTTTTTGGGATATTTTTCATTTGGAGTATTTAAAGTATTTTTGTGGTACTTTTTATTAGAGCTTTTTAGTCAACATTTGCACTTTTAGTATTTTTTTACAGTTCTTTGTTGAATAATTTAAATTTCTTTTTTCCTATATTTTTTTTGAGGCACTTTTAATAATTTGTTTAACGATTTAATTTTTGAGCTAGGAATTTATGGTATTTTATTTGCTTTATTCGATTTTTTATTAGTATATTTTTGGTATTTACTTTGCATTTTTGTATTTATTTTTTAAACAACATTGAATCGGTTTTTAGTTTTGAAATAATTTTTATTTAATAATTAAAAATGAGTTTTTTTTAACTAAATTTGTTTTGGGAATTTTAATATAAAATTTTTTGTTTCTATTTGGGATATTGTATTTTAATTTTGAAATTATCTTTTTGTTTTTATGGTATCTTTTATGTCATTGGGAATTTCGTGATAAATGTTTATGTTGGAAATTCCAAAACAATGAATTGGGTATTTTAATTGTGTTATTTAAGTATTTTTAAAAGTTGTTTTATGGGCTTGGATAAATATTTGTAATCAAATTTGTTAAAGATTTATATAAAGATCTAATTGTAGTGGGGGGGAATATCAGTTTGATGTGCCAAGATGCACATTTAAGTGGGCATATTTTATTTGCAATACTTTGCAGTTGATATTTTAAATTGTTGTTGTTGCTGTTGTTGTTGTTGTTTGTCGCAGCAGCTGTTGACAGTTTGTTGAACCAGGCAACTGTTGGTGACGTCACCTGTCATAAAAACACAACCGCACACTTGGCTAACAAATCATTTGGGTCCAGTTTATAGCGACGGCACGTGTTTACGACCCAACAACAACAACAACAACAACAGCAACGACAGCAACAACAACAACTCAATTATATGCGACATTGAAAACTGCACACGCAACGCAGATAAAAACTAAACTACAAAAAAAAAAACCGAGGCAATAACAAACAATAGTTTTAATAGCTTTTGGTCACACTTAAACAAATTTGATTTTGTACAACTTTTATTTATTTGTGTTCTCATTTGTTTTTATTTTTTTGATTGCTTGCAGCCAAATCGCACCTACTATCTGGACGATCCGGAGGGTTATGCCATACGATGGGTGGAGGCCATTGAGAACATGTCGAAGCTGAGCTACGGCGAACTAACGGCAACAGGACAAGGTGCAGGAACAGGAACGGGAACGGGAACAACCAACAGCATCTCGTCCTTTGCCTGCTCGACGGGCGGCAGCAGCAACAGTTTGGCCGTCTATTCGACGCCTGTTGCCAACTCGAATTCACCCGCCTCCAACAACAGTTCGCCGACAGCGCGGCGCAGTTCGCCAGCGCAGCGGCAGCTCGAAACAACAACAGCAACAGCAGCAACAGCAGCAGCAACAACAACGTTGCGCACATCACCAACAACAACGCGGGGCAAAAAGACGGCATCCAATTGAACAGCTGAACACGTGTCTGTGTCGGTTTGTCATTTAGATTTAAATGCAAATTAAATTCTAATTTAGTTGAAATTTAGTGCAAACATCAAAAACAACAACTAGAAAACACACACACACACACACACACAAAATAGAAAAAAAATAGAAATGCAAGAATATTATGTCTGGCGTTTAGTGCTAAATTTGTTTATATACACACACATATATATATATATATATCATATAACAATTTTCTGTTTGTTGTGTGTCTTGTTTAATGTCAAAAAAAAAAAACAAAAAACAAAACAAAAACAAAAAGCATAGCGCAGTAAATTCAAATTCACTAAACAAAAATTATACATACACATTTAAGCATAAAATATATAAAATATCTAAACTAAATTAAACTAAATTAAATCTAAACTAAATTAAATTATTACAAAAAAACAAAACAAAAACTATAAACATATATATTTATACAATGAGAAAAACA
>SCDS01000516.1:30032-41307 GCA_004149465.1 Drosophila nigromelanica
AGTTAGTCACAATTTAAATGAATTACAATTAAGTAGCAGATAAAGAAGAAGCAGAAGCTAACGCCGCGCCATCTGGCGGCCTCTCTGCAAAACAGTTGGGCGCACCGTAGACTTAAGAAATCAAAACTAAATTCAAATTGTATTCAAAAAACATAAAAAAAACAACAAAAAAAAAAACAAAAAAAAAGGAGTTGAAGCGCGTAACTAGCAAATTATGTATGTAAAAACAAAAAAAAATGTAAAACTGTAAATTATATATTTATATACATATATATACATAGCATATAACTATAGTAATTGGGAGTGTGTTTGTCGCCTAACTGTAAATTGTAACTTGTAAATCGATTACATATATATATATATACACACATATATATATATACACATCTATATAGATATTGTAAATTAGCTATATATGCGCACGTCTAAAGAGAAAAAAATGCCTAAAATGTAAAATGTAAAATGAAAAATGAAAAAAAAAACAAACAACAAAAATAGTAACAAGTAGAAGAATAGGCAGAAGAATAGAAGTTGGAGACTCGGCGAAGGCGGCGCGCATTGCCGCCAGATGGCGCCAGTCAGGCGCCCCCTGTCTCCAAGGCTCGCTCAACTTTCTAGTAAGAATTTTTTTGTATGCTAATTTTTTGATTTTTACAATTAATTTATAATGCTTTTTTGCCCTATAAAGAAACGTATAAGACTTTGAGAAACTATTTAAAACAGAGAAGAAACAAAACAAAAACAAGAAAACAAAACAACATTAAATGAAATATATATATATATATATATATATACATAAAATACAAGCATACATATATATATATACATTATATACAACCAAAAAATGGGAAAATACAAAATAACTGAAAAACGAGCTGGAATGTGTGTAAAGAGAGTTGAAATTTAGTTGAAATTACATTTGGCTTTGGTTGTTTTTGTGCTCGTTCAAACAAAAACGTTCAAAAGATATGAGAAATGTATTTGTGTCTGTATTTGTATACGTATTTGTTGTAAACTAATTTGTATTTCCTTTGTTTTTGTTTAGTTTTTGTTTTTTTTCTTTTTGCATTTCGCATAAGATTTTGTGGTAGAAGAAATAGCAAAAAAGATAAAGATGAGAGAGGTTAGCTTGAAAAGTTAAATGCAAAACAGGTAAAAAATTTAATTTTAACTAAATTAACTGAAATAAGAATTGATGCTTAAATGATCGATAACGATAACGATAACGATAACATAAATTCTGTTCGGCATTTGGTTCGTTCAACATAATGAAAAAGTTTCTAAAACTCGCGCGTATTAGTTCAATTGTAAATCCTAAGTTACGCCTAGACCACGCCCCTATCACACACACACACACACACCAAACACACACACACACTCACCCTCCTTAGTTCTAGGGATTAACATTAAGAAAGCATGTGAGAGTTAGCAAGAAAGCACGAAGGAGAAGATGAAGTAAAAACAACAACAACAACAACAACAAAACAATGAAAGAAAGCAAAAAATACATGTGTATATACATATCGCGCCCCGCATTTGGGTGGGCGTGGCCGTAGCAGCAATTTAACTATAGTAAACTAAGTTACGCAAGTATACAATTAATTCAATTAAATTAAATTAAATTAAATTAACTAAATTAAATTGTATAATTTATTAAAACCAAGCATACAACAAATGCAAGGAGAGATGTGTAAAACAGCAGCAACTAAATAGTGAGAGCAAAAAACAAATGTAAATTATTATATTATATATACATACACACACCCACACACTTATATATATATATATATATATATATATACATACATGCATATATATACATACACTTATTTAGTATATATGTATATATACACATATATACCTAAACGTAAATTGGTCAAAAAGTAAAACAAAACAAAACCTAAAAAAAGAACGTATCATTAAAAATTAAAAATGAATGAAAAAAAAAAACATTTTCAAAAACAAACAAAGAAATTTTACAACAAATTGTTTTTATTTCACTTTGGTTTCAACAATTGGCAACGTTTTTCCTCAACATTTTTGGCAAAGAACCCGATTTGGAATTGGTCCCCGGTCAAACTCGCTTAGCTCCAACACAACCCCCCTCCAGCCCCCCGCCCCTGGCCCTGCCCCCTTCCCCTAGCACAACTGCCAGTTAAACGGATTATACAAAATGCATTCAAACGAGCAGAACTTACAAATAGGTTTCGACAACAACAACAACACTGTAAAATACAACACCAGAACCCCCCCAAAAAAAAAGAGATACAAATAGAGAAATTCAGATAAAACAAAAAATTACAACCAATTTCGGATGGCCGAACTTTAAATACCCTTGCAGATACTTTCAAGACACGCGAATAGTTTTCTTACCTAAAATACAAGTTTTATTCTCTAGTATTTAGAGGAACTATATGGTATAATATCCCGATTTTTTTTTGTGAAATTTCCTGCTTATATTAGAAGCATAATTAGTTTTCGTATAAAAAATTAATTTTTACCGATTATTGCTATGGGAGCTATATGATATATTATAGTCCACAATTTTAGTTGCATAATAAAACTTGCAAAAGCGAATTTTATTGGTCATACAAAAAGGAATTTTTTGAGCGATTTTTCCTATGATAGCTTATGCTATAGTATTCTGATGTTGACAATATTTTGTCAATATCTTTTAAGCATAGAAACACTATCAATTGACAAGTTTCGTTGGAATATCTCGAGAAACAAAAAGTTTATCATATAAAAACTTATTTTTTGAACAATCACTTCTGTGGCAGCTATACGATATAGTTATTCGATTTGGCCGATTTCTATATAATTTATTCTCGCAGCTAAAATATGAAATTATACCCACTTTTATATGAATAGCTGAAAACTGAGATAGATTTATGCAAATATTAAATCTGACTTTTATGTTGATATTCAAGAATCTATATATTTATTTCCTTTTCTCACAGTCTCTGCAAGGGTATATTAAAAAACGAGTACAGTTTTTAATTTCGACCTTATGTGCTGCAGTACCTTAAAAAAAACTCCTCACAGGAGACTTGAAAGTGAAGACGACGCCAATTTATAAACCCTACTACGTAAAACCTATTTAAAACCAAAAAAAATACATACATATATATATATACTCACATGTATATTACCGACTCATGCAACATTATTCCAATACAGATACCCTGGAAAATCATTTGTAGCTTTGTTAAAACGAGAAAAAACTGAGAAATTTAAATTAAATAAATGAAGATCTAACAAATAGAAGAAAAGTGCCTAGTGAAATAGTAGTAAAAGTTTTCATGATAAACTTTGCCGACATCTCCACTATATATGTATATATATATATATAGATTTATATATACCTACGAGAATTTCTAAGTTTCTAAAGCCTGGGCAATGTATGTATACGATTTCGGTTTAGAGAACTTTCGTTTCTTTAGTTTAGTTTTTTCAAGAAAGTTTTTAAAGACTCGAGTTTTTAAATAATAAGCCTAAAATCCAAAGACACCAATTGGTAAAAATTCAAGGAATTTGTTTCGTGTTCAATTTTGAGTGTGTGTGTGTGTGTGTGTGTGTATGGGTGTATGTGTGTGTACTTTAGTTATGGTAAAATTTTTAGTGCAAACTTTAGCCGATTAGCCGTATAAAAGTATATAGTTAATTTGAAAAAAAAAACTAAATATATATATGCGTATATATAGTATATATAAAAAAAATACTAAATATATATATGAATATATATATAGCCAATATAATACGAGTTTATACATAAAATACTTATATATACATATATGTATTTGAACATTCCACATTGTATATTGATAAATCCGAGAGCGAATCGATCCGTTTTATCCAAAAATTCAATCTCTAGGGGTGCTAGACTGAGTTATATAAGCCATAAAATCGTAAAATCGTAAACTCTTAACGTAAACGTAATTCAATTACTACCTTGCAAAGTATCAAATACATCCAAACTAATTTGCAATTTGTGTAAATACATATTTGTATACAAAATAAGATCGAAATACTTATATCTATACATATACATATATATATACCTATGAGATTTAGCCCTTCCAGTACCCTAATCCTTAAACCTTAACAGTACTTACTGTAAACTAACTAAAAAAGCATGAATTACATACATACATATAGTATACATCACTATATATATACATATATATACATATATGACTATATATTTACATATATAGATTTTAAGCGAAAGCGTATAAATTATTCTAACATATTAAATACAATACGATACACACACACACACACACACACACACACGCATCTACCCCATATGAGAACCCAAAAGTACATAGTTAAGATCGAGATGCTATAGAAGCTAAAGTCGATATAAAAAGTTTCAATTCGACTGCAATGTTGTATTTTTTAGCACATAAATCGACAAAAACTAAACTAAGTTAAACGCAAAAACACCAAAAAAAACCCGTGCAAAACAAAAACACAAAAGTTCGTTACATTCAAAATGCATTCGCGTTGTTTGAAAAATTTCCCCTCCCCCAAAAAACAACACAACATAAACTAAACTATAAAATATGCCCAAAAAAAAAAAACAAAAAAAAAAAAAAGAAATGGTACAGTTTGTTAATGAAAATTAAGGTTTGAGATTTGTAAAAGAACAGTTATACACTCGAAAAAAAAGAGTTGAGTGTTGGTTTGATTGAAAATAAAAACGTGACGCTAAAGAGAAGAAAAGAAAGAGAAAAAGTCCCAAGTGTTTGAATTTCACTGCATAGCTGTTAGCTTTTTGTTGGCTGTGCTGCAAGCAGTGTGTCGTGTGTCGAGTGAAACGCCATTTTCTTTTTAGAGCGAGACAAATATATGTTGCACAGTGTTGCAGTGCTGTGGCAGCGAACTTCTGGCAGGCTGCTCTGCGCGCGTAAATTTGAAATATGTTAGGAACGATTTTCAGTTGCCAGTTAGAAATATCTAATGAACTTTACTTTAAATGTGTGTATGAATGTATGAATATGAGGTTAATCTGTATATAAAGACAGACCGCAGGGTTCAGGGTATCTTCTAGTCGGGTGCTACCGACTAGAGCCGGCTCACTTGCTTGATTCGATCAACTATTCCCAGGCAGCTTCTTCAAGTTCGCCCGTCGCAAGGCGCGGGCCGCCTTCATGCACCAGGAGGCGGGCAGTCACAGCCGCTGCCTGAACTGGGTCAGGACCAAGCTGTGCTGGTTGGTATTGCTGGCATCCTTGGCCCATTTCGGTTGACAATCATCGCGTTCTCTTCGCAGGTGCTGTTACTGCCTGTGTCTGTTGGGTGGCCTGCGGAAAGATGTCTGCATTATTTGCGCCAAGCTGTTGAGCTCGTTAGTGTAGTCAAACTGAAATCTGTCCCTTGCCTTGCCTAGTCAGAGTGTCAACCGGACTGCTCTTTCAGCTCGACCCGCGTCCAGTGCGATACGGCCGGTTGCAAGGGCGTCTGCTGTCCGGTCTGCTTCAGCGAGTCCAACAACAAATGCTGTCTCTGCAAGCGGCCCATTGATTATGGCGATTACAGCGACATTTCCGAGCCACAGTAAGCGCTCTTTTTATCATCAAATCCTTGGGGGTAACTAACTCTGCTTTCAGGGACTCCTCCGATGATCCCACGGCGGACTCATTTTACCAACTTCAAAAGCGTCTTTACTGCGGCAACACTCGCAGGAAGGAGAGAGAAAAGGAGTCATAAGAAAGTTGCTGGATAATATTAAAGGATTAATATTAAAGCCTAGAAGCTCCAGTCCTCCAGCTATATTAAGTTATATCGAAATATTTTGTAAAGTTCAAACTTGTAATGATTTCTTTACTTGCTTGGGTTACTAAACATTCAGTCTTTCAGATTTTATTTCGTGGATCCCATAAATTTTAATTAGAAAATATTTGTATACCCTGAAGCATTTTTAAATTGGGTAAACAGGGTATGTTGGTTTTGTGCAAATGTATGTAACAGCCGAAGGAAGCATCTCGGACTCGATTCAGTATTTATTCTTGATCAGCACCACTAGGAAACTGATCTAGGACACTTTTACTTCCTATATACCATACGCAGATTAAGTTTATTGAAAAAGATCGATAATCCGTTCCGTTTTCTTATCGATATTTATCGTTTTTTATGACCCGGTTTCTTGAGCCATCATTTTGTTTCAATATGTTCAGATAAAGAGAAAGAGTCGGTGGTTCGAACCCTCGTAAGGGACAGCGTAAAATTTTTATTTTGTTTTTCTAATTTTTGTTGAAAATTCTTAATTGAATTGAATTTTTTTTGTTTGTTCAGCATGTTGGTTTTGGGTATCGCACTTGTTTCTAATATATCGGACTTCCGGAAACTTTGGTATTTTTTTTTTTCGAATGAATTAGGACCTTTCGGTAGTATCGACATTTTGTAGGCGAATGAATTTGTATTTCATAACTGCTGTAATTTATACAAGTCCAACAACACCTAGTTATGTGATGTATAAATTCTATGTTTTAGCTAACTAAAATATTGCTGGAAGCTGTCTTCCTTGACTTTTCAGTCGACTCATTTCATTTCATTCGAGTTGAAGCAGTTAAGCAAAAATGTCATTGCACAGTTCAACTCCTTCGTATGAATGGTCAACCGGGGATGAGTCTTCGTTGACTCGAGCGTCCGCTGGAACGGAAGGTAAAAAGCCAGAAACTCCCGATAGCAAGTTCCAGTCTATCCTTGTAGTCAAGCATGAGCGAGAAAAGAGAGAAGAGGCACACAATTACTATTACGGCAGAACGCACGAATATGAGGCCGGCAGCGGCGAGACACGAACAAGCGCCGAATTGTTAGACGAGGCACCCATGTATCCCGAGGAGCTGCCATTGGATGAACTGGAGCCGGTTATGACAGAGCAGCGGCACTTATGTGACTATCTATTGATCTATGTGGTAATGGGCTATCTAACGGGCATTTTCCTGGTCCTCTGCTGGTACATGAAGCACTACCGCAAGGAGAGCGGCGACCTCAACACGAAATGGTTCATCGGAGTGCTGGTGGGTCTGCTGCTACTGTTAATCGCGCACAGTCCCAAGCTCAGGTGAGAAACAGAGAGAGAGAGAGAGAGAGAGAGAGAGAGAGAGAGAGAGAGAGAGAGAGAGAGAGAGAGAGAGAGAGAGAGAGAGATCAGGGGTTGGTCGATGCTCATGTGTATTGCGTTAATCTTAGTGTTCACGGGTCCCTTGCTGAACATCTTGCGCAACATCGAGAGCATGGCCTACAGCATGTCCTGTGAGCAGACGCTCCTCCGCAATGCGTTAACGCCCATGCACCAGATCCTGGGCGAACCCGTCTACGTTGTGGAGCAGGCGGTCTACATTTTACTCAGTCAGGTGCGCAGGCTGATGGAGCGCTTGGACGAAGTCCTCCAGCGTCTGGAGACCCACATTGCTCGACTGCGTGAGTTTTCCAGAAAAATAATTATATTGGGTTGCTGCCATGTCCGTCCGTATGAACGCAATTATGTTCGCTGCCATTGAAGCTAGTATATAAAGTCGTGTATAACCGTATCCGATAGGGTGACAAGATTTTTTGGCTCCGCCTTTTGGGGACGTGGCAAATCGATCAAATCTATACGGATCCCTCAGTTATATAACTAGGTATATAGAATTTAGCAGGCAGATGAGGCGGTCACAGCCTCGCAAGATCACACTAGTGAAGTAAAGTATCTAAACATCGATATATCGATTTTAACAGCAGCGATTTTTTCCAATTTTAACATTAGCTCTTATAGTATAATATATTCATATACTAAGAAAACCAAGTATTGAAAACGATTTATATCGATACGACAATATATCGATAAAAAGATTGTTCTGTTTACGATAATCGATAGTCGCAAAGTTTAGGTCTCTATTATCAACACGATTTTTTTAGTTCGGTGTAAAACAACCGAAATATTTCTACATAAAAGATCCCCGATATAATCGATAATTTTTCCAAAATAACAAAAGCCATTAAAAACGTTTTCGACTGTTTGAAGCTGTTATAATATTGTGCAAGAGTATTGCGCAGTCGGTTACACCCGTTCCTGCTTGTTTTCTCGACAGATGTCGGCTTTAAGAACGCCGACACGTGGCTGGAGCAACAGGAGAACTTCTTCGAAAATCAGATGGGCTCGCCGTACGAACGCTGTTTGGGCGCCGGCAGGGTCTGTGTGCAGGAGTGCGAGGCTAAGTTCCGGGTGAAGCCGTCGATTTGTGACCACGAAAAGCGTTTCGAGTGGTTCTGCTCGAATCTCAAGGATCTGCCCGATTTCTTTGAAGGCCATCTGAAGGAGCAGCAGCAGCTGGTCGAACAGCTTTTTAGTGGTAAGTCGAAATTTCGCTTTTTTTTTTTTTTCAAATATGACACTTGCTGCTCGGACAGGACCTCTGGTCAGCTTCACCAAGATTCGCAGCATGTTTGAGGTTAGCATTACGTTTGATCATACTGTCAAGGCTGCGGGAAATCGTGATGCGATCAACAGCGATCTCGATCAGCATATTGCGATGGAGATCGATCTACAGTACAGACATTTTCGATTAATCAATATTTATCTGCACATTATCCTATTCGGACTGCTCGTCACCATTATCAATGCGACGATATACTTTCGCCTCAACTATTTGGGCAGCATCAATTTTAGCAATCACTTTATCACCAAGGAATTTGGCAAGATCGACGTCAACGAAGAGAAATTCTATGGCCGCCGCGTGCTGCCGCTGCGCAACGTCGAGAAGAAGACATATGTTTGGGTACGGTAAGGTTATATTTAAAATAACCAATAGCTTATTCAATATTATATAGTTTTCAATGTTAATTCTATTTAAACTGAAATCACTAAGCAACGAGAGTTGAACGCTTCTTCGCGGCTTTATCGCTTAAATTCCTCGCCTGCGTCTGCTGACGACGCTTTCTGCTTGCGGTTGTTCTCCTTGCTTACACGATGACTTCTCTGCCGCTTTCCATGCGACTCTGAAAAAGCAACGATAGTTGTGCTTACTATCGATAACTACTAACTTAGCGCCGCCTGTCCACTAAATCTTACACATATATTTGTTTTTTTTTTTTCTCTGAGGTTTTCATTTTGTTTCTATTTTGTTTGCAGCTCAGTTCGATGCGATTGCTGACCAGTGAGGTGCGATATATGCATCGTTCGTTCGTCTTTATGATCATTGTCGGTATACAGCTATTTACCATTTGCTTTGTGGATTATAGTCTCTTCTTGACGCTGACCATGATGTCCAATCACACGCACGGAACTGCGGATCTGCAGCGTTAGAAAGCTCTCACTTTCTCATATTTTTTCATCTATCAACCATTCTTATTTTTTTTTTTTTTTGTAGCACCTGAATATACCAAGATCCTGGTTTGGAACGGCGGCATGATCGGTGGCATTTTGCGTGGCTTGATTGAGGCCTTTGAGCCGATGGCCAAGAATCTGATCGTTGACATCCAACGTTGCCTGCCGCTGCCGCGGCCACCCAAGTATCTCCGCTATTGGGAGATCGGGATGATCTGCATCGTGGCCTGGTTTCTGCTCGTCTTCAAGTCGTATAGTATGCGTCTGCGCCACGCGATCATGATCTTTGTGTATCCGTATTATGCCCGAACACGCGCCATGTACTTTCATCATTGCATGCAGTTCCGTAGAGGTATTTCTATATATACATATATATATATATATTATATATCCTCCGAACTATATATATTCTCGATCAGCAAGTTTCTATAGCCATGTCTGTCTGCTTCTGCTCAGCAAATTAGACTCGATAGGACCGTTGGAAGTCCTAGTTTATCGTATTGTCTTATTGGGAATATGCAAATATAAACATTGAAAAATATATAAATATTTTTGACCAGGCTGAATTTTGATAGCTGAATCGATTTAGCCTTGTCTGTCTGTCTGTTTGTCCACTTATAGTTCGTCTGTATGAAATCTGGAAGTCAAAACTTTAATATTGATTTTTAGCATATCTAAAAGACTATAAGAATCTAAGATATTTTGAAGAGATCGGAATGTTCAAATGTATGTGACGACAGTTCGCAGGGTATCTGCTAGTCGATTAGAGCCTTTTCACTAATTCTTTACAATTGTGTTTGTTACCTCGTTATCACAGATATATTTATAAAGATTGCTAAACGCAGAGCGCGTTCTTTGAATAATTATTATTATGACAATTGGGTAATCCATTTGTTAGCTTTTGTGCGTGCCAAATTGTATAGGTAAGTTGGATGGCATTACTTAGTTAATCATTGGCGAATAAGGATTCGTGTCTCGTTAGAATAACCAACGGTTATTTGGGCACCTACATGGGCCTCTTCTGCATCATATGTGATTCGAAGCTGACCACGTACGTCCAATCCTATTATCATTCATAGCTCTCGCTCAATTCGAAAATGATCTTTTCAGCAAGGATTACATCAAGTGCACTACTCCGGAATGCAGGGGTGTCTACTGTCAGCCGTGCTTCCTGGAATCGGACTGTATTTGCATTTTGTGCACTTACCGCGTTAAATATGGCGATGTCAGCGATTTTAGCGATATTGAGTAAGTGTTGAGCACCTTTTTATATTGTATATATATATAATATATAATATATATATATATATATATATATTTGCAGGGATTCATCAGATGATCCGGACAGCATATCGTTTCAACAAGGAACAAAACATACCCACGATAACCAAGAACGTCACAAGGATTCTTAGGCAAATTGAGTCCAGTAAAAGCTCTCTTGAGCGAACACTGCTTATTGTTTTTATTCATAGCTTTCAAATTTGACATCTTTCTTTACATTGCTACTGTTTTTTAATGTTGTATAAAAATGGTGGCTTAAAATTTGTTGAATTTTAATTTTTAAATATTTGTTTTTAGCTAATTGAAGATTTTCGTCGTTAGAAAAGCTCTAGGAATACTTTTTGCACAATTTAAAAAAAAATTTAGAATACAAACAGATAAGTAAAGGAATTCGGACGTCAAAAGCTGTTTATTAGCAGAGCTTTTACTGTATAGGAATTTACTTATTTACAATTATAATTGTATACTTTATCTTAGTCGTCGGTAAGTAATTGATTAAAAAAAACAGCTTAAAACAGTCAAAATCGGGCTTAAATATTATTGTTATTTTGGAAAATATAAGTTTTCTGTAACTTGTGGTTTCGATTTTATCGAATTTCCACGCTCCCAAGAGTATGTATTAGGGTTGTTGATAATATATCAAAATATCAATATATCGATATTTTCTATAAAAAAATT
>SCDS01000516.1:46662-79170 GCA_004149465.1 Drosophila nigromelanica
CACATAGTTATATGGAATGCGAACGGCCTGTGCAAAAGCAGGCCTGAGGTTGAACTTTTCCTCAAAACCAAACATGTAGATGTCCTCCTAATCTCCGAATAAGTTTGTGCGATTCAAAATTGGAAAAACGAAGCTAAGCTTTACTTTGGCAATGTCAAGTTAATTAGCTATATGCTTCTAATATATAATTAAATCGGAATAGAGGCAGCTCGTTAGTGCTTTTGTTTCGGATACGGCTGCTGCTGCTGCTGCTGGTGCTGCTCATCACGTGCCGAATCCTTGTGAATTTCCCCTGCGCCGGAGCTTAGATAAAAGCCAGATAATGTTAACACTTTGCCCGGCTAACAACCACCGGAGACAGCAGCAAAGGACGCAGCTGAACTCCGGCATTCGCAGTGCGTTTCAGTTACAGTTGAACTCGCGTACCGTGCAAAACGTAATCGAAAATCCGGCAAACGTAAAACACCGGCGTAAATTTATTTAGCTCGTTTCTAATTTGCCATTAAAAGTGAATTTGCATGCGTGTTTTTTGTTGAGAAACACGACGTTGCGGTGTCTGTTTCATCTAATTGATTTGGTGTTAGACATAAGATAAATTGCCCTCGCAATCCAAATATCAATAGCCAAGCAGCTAATTACGAGCATGTCCATTGCACAACAACAGCAGCAGCAGCAACAACAACAACAGCACGAAACGGCATTGCCATCAATGGACTGCCAAAGTGAAAACCGAGTACCAGAAAACTCAATTAGGAATGTTGCAAAAACACAGACCAAACCACAGACAGCGACAGCTTCAACTTCAGTTGCAACTTTGGCCAAGCAGCAGCAGCAACAGCAGCAGCAGCAGCAGCAGCAGACGCAGTACGTCATAAATTCAGCGCCAATGCACGCCAAGGCGACCACCGCGGGGGTCATCACCGGCGGCACGCTACATCTGCATCGAGTGAAAAGTGCGCAGGTACGTGAATTGTGACGTTAATTGAAAGTTAACCAGCTCACGGGGATGCAGTTTTACTGCCTGTTTAGATAGATGCCCAGTATACGTAGTATATACCATTAACGAGGTGTGCCCAACAGAAGACATCAAATACTGAGGGGCATATATTATAAACGCAAATTCAATCTAGAGAATAAATCATGGCTAAAATGCCATCAATCATGAAAAAGTTAGGTTTTAGCAAAGTTATGGGAGTGTAAAATATAGAATATGATATATATAACTTATGGATCCGCGAGCTTTACGTGTCAAAAATTTTGTTAAATTTGGCATGATTTTTGACAACAACTTTGACCCATTCAGAATGAGTTTTAATATTTTTTAACTATTTGTGACACCCACAATCTATTAAAATATAAATTTAAAATTCTATTCTATAAAATGAGTAAGAGGATTCATGATTTTTGCATCAAAAACTTAAAAAAAATTTGTATTCCCCTAATTCTTTACATACAGAATCAATCTAGAGGACAAATCATTAAAATCGGTTCAGTTTTAACAAAGTTATGAGAGTTTGAAATACAGGGGCTATGAATTCTGGAGATTTACATGACCAAAGTTTTTTGTTAACTTTGGCTTGATATTTGATTAAAATTTTGACCATCTCAGAATCACAATCGATAAATATGTAAATTTCAAATATTAATTTGAATATTAATCTATCTGCAAATATTTGTTTGTATACTTAATGCATAGTTTTGCTTGAGATTTGCATGTGAACCCATCAAACCGCCCTCTCCTCATCGACGACTACAATCCAATGAGTACATTGTGAGATGGAATACAAAAGCCAAGCACACAATGCTCACATACGGATTACACAAATATGTGTGTGTGTGTATATTCGTACTTCTATATGGATACCTAACCACGGTGCAGGGTGCGTAACGTAAATTTGTGAACGCTTTGTTTTTTTTTTTATTTTCGTTTTTGCCGGCAAAATACGAAACGAACACCGGCTGCCGTCGCGTCGTCATGTCTGTCCTGATCCGTCTCGGCCGCAGGCCAGGTCCGAAGTCTGTGGCCAGCTCAATGGAGCTGCCCGCATGCGTGCGGAGCCTGCGCTGGCTGCTGCGAGAGGCGGGCAAGCGTCGTCATAGCCATGTTATGTAAACATTAGAGGGAGCATAGTGGGTGGGCAAGGAGGGGCAGGAGCTGGGTGGGGTGGAGTGGGTGCACGCAGCCACTGCGACTCTGTGAGCGTTGATGACGAAAGCAAAAGCCGAAGCGACGGGCAACCGGCAACGGGCAACAACGACGCAGTTGCCACTGCTGACTGCCTGATGCCCGATGGAGAGGCTGGCTTGATGATGGCCATGGCGGTTGCGGCTGCGGCTGCTTTTACTGCTGCTGCTGCTGCTGCTTTTACTGCTGCTGCTGCTGCTGCTTTTACTGCTGCTGCTGCTGCTGCTGTCAAAGTCGCGTCATTCATCAGATGCGCTGTGATGCGAAATGAATTTGTTGACGCCATTCAAAGCGAATTTATTTGGGGGAGGATGCTATAGTTTTGCCTGAGAGTGTTGTGTGTGTGCGTATCTGTGTGTGCGTGTGTGTGTAGTGCAGTGCTGCCAATTCGACTTGTTTTTCGTTAAATCTGTTTTTTTTTGCATGTGTTATAGCGGGAAAATTTTTAAAAACAGCAAAAAGCAGAAATTCTAGCTTTTTTTTAACTACTTTATTATTTAATCAGCTATATCAAAGCTTACAAGAATTTAATTACAAAACTATATTATTTTATCTTAATTTTTTGTTAATGTTCATCCATTTTTTCCAAATCAACACATTTACAAATTAAAAATCAAAACTTTATGTGAAACTTAAGTTAATTTTCAATATGAAATTAGTAAGCAGTAAGCCCTACAACTCTATCCCAAGTTGAAAGATATTAAAAGAAAAGTTTTGAAATGTATTCAATTTAAAAACAATTTTTTCTAGATCAAACAGAAAATATAAATTTATTTTTGTTTTTTAATTATATATAAACTAATTAGATGTATAATATGAAATATCCAATGCCATCTTTTGTTGGATTTTTTCACACTCTTTTCCGCATCGAATTTTTTAGTTAGCTTCTTAAAAATTGGCAGCACTGCTGCGTGTTTGCTAGCTTGGCTGATTGGGTGGTCTGCTGGCTAACAAATCAAGGCACTGTTAGCTTTTAAATTCGCAGCGGCTACATTTGCATTTTGCCACTTTTGGACTTCGTGTTGGGCCGAGTTGCACTTGAGTTGCCCGCATAATGTATTGGCCACTTGGCAAAGTTATGCAAAGTTGTCTCTGACTTTGCTTCCTCGCCGTTTTTTGCGCGCCATAAAAAAGAGATTTTCTTTTTACGGGTTTTTTTATTTGCTATCCCTTAAAGTTTTTCCGGGCGCTTCTTAACAGCAGCCTCACGATTTTGGTGGTGGTTTCTGCAACTTGTTTATGTTTGCTTTCAATTTTATCCCTGACATCGTTTGCATCCTTTTGTTTGGGCTTTCGATTACGACTGTTTTTTTTTTTATTTTATGTACGTGTAGTTTGGCGATTTGTGTGTGGGTGAGGTGGGGTGAAGGTCTCCGTTTGCCATCGTCCTTGCCCGGTGGCGTGTCCTGCCAGCCGACAGCCTTGCACTTGCCCGCAATTGAACTTCACTTGGGGTTGTTTCGCCCACAGTTCCGACAGCAGAGCCCCGCCACCCAACGTTCTCCTGCGCTCCCATTCAGCATTTGCCATCTCTTTGCTGAATTTATCTTAGTGCGCTCTCTCGTTTGCTCTTTCTCTCTCTCTCTCTCAATCCCTTTTGTATCTCTTCTCCGGCTCCTGCGTTGACTTTGCCCTTTGCCAGTGTTTGTTATCCTTTGCTCTGGACAACGAGTCCTGGACTACTGGCGTCGTCATCTGGCGCTCGTGTTTGTTTTGCCTTGGCACCATCTCGAGGGGTTAATCAACTTTCTTCAAAGGACGCTCCGCGCCTTTAACTGAAGCTGCAGCATATTTGCAGTAGCTCTCAATTTCGCAGCTCGTTGCGAATAGAATGCACAAAGCAATTGAATTTATGAGCTGCACTTGTCTTTGCAGAATGCATAAAGTTAGTTCCCAAGTGGATTTATGCCATAACTTGTTACACGAAATATGACCTTAGCTTTTAGAGTCTTATGTCTTTTGGTGTTTATTTTTTATTACATCGCGATGGTATAAAATAATTTATGGCAATGAATTCAATTTGTTTTTCTAAATTTATATTTCAGTACGTAAATTACGTTGAAATTGTCATAATTGTTGTTATTATTAAACTTCTAAATAACGCTAGTAAAATTATATACATATGTAATTATATTTTCTATTGAATTTGTATACCTTGCAAATGACTATTTAAGTCGATTTTTGTCTGTCTGTGAAAGCTAAACTAGATTGATTTGGAATATATATTCACGTATACCAAATGCAAAAATAAAATGATTGCTTGATTTTTATTTATATCTCCCCATTTTCCTTTTAATGGATTAAAAACTATTTTGGCGTTATGTATTAAATTGTCTCTGATCATATAAATCAAATCAAAAAAATAAATGCAGTCAAATGCAATATTCGATTATTTCAAGTATCTTTAATCTTGAAATGAATGATTGACATTGCAATTGTCACACAGCTACATTTACATTTCTACAGATTTTGTTTTACGGGTGGCCCAATGCCAAAAAAGAAAAATAAATATAAAATATGAATGCATATTGGGCAAAGTCAAATGCATTTTGTTGTCGTGAACGGTCATTGAGCTTCAAGTGGAAAACTCATGGCAAATAATCCAAAATCCACTTCAGACTGAAAAATTGCGCATGGCAAAACATTTCGGGGTCGTAAATTGAAATGCATGTAAGCAGATTTGCCAGTTGGCATCACAGTGGCAGTTGACCAGACCAGACAGACCCCCCCACCCCCCTGCACCTCTCCCGATACTTTCCGCTCGGCGCTAATGGAAGCCAGCGACGCTTTCAGTTGCCTGGCGCCAACATATTTTGCTGTCGCATTGAAATTATGAACGCTGGCTGCGAAAATTTGCATAAAGTCAACAACAAAACAAAAAAAAAAAACATATAAAAAAAGCAAAGCGAGGAAAAATGTATCTTACAGAATGCAACGGCGAAAGAAAGTGGAAAGCGTGGACGTGAAGAATTTATGTGTACGTGTTGGAGATTCCTTAATTTATAGAAGGAAAAGATGCGGTTACCTGGCGGCTTTTCCTAAGCCAAACAATTTTCCTCACGTCATGTGAAACGTCTTGCACTCGCACAAGTACTCGGCATTCATACCCAAAAAATTGAAAGAAAAAAAAATAGAAAAAACAAAGAATAAAAACAACATAACAAAAATGAATTTGATGTTGATTACGTGTGGCACATTCAAGAATTTTTCTTTTCGTTTCGGCGACAACATTTGATTACATAATTTCGGCTGTTGCATGCATTTTAATATGCATTCGGGAAAAATGTTTTCCCAAGGAAAAAGAAAAAACAGGCACTGCGCCTGGAGCGCCGTCAGCGTCCATTGAAGACAGCTGCCATAAATTGTATGTGGACGGAAAAGCCAGCAGCTACCGCTGGATGCGCTAATCAGCGCTGTCAACCGTTGCCCCAGCGACGTTGCAGATGCAGATACATATACACCAAAAGATACATATGCAGATATAGATAGAGATACATGTACGTAACTGCAGATACTTTAGCGCTTGGCAAATTGTTGGGGCCGCTGCCGCATTTGGGTGCGTTGTGCTCCACAAAAATATCTCACGCATTCTTTCGTCGCTCTTTTCTTTCTTTCGTTTAATTAATTTATGCAGTTGCCCCGAGATTTTCCAGTGCAGATTAAAGTCGATGGGGGCATTTAATAAATTGCTGTTAAATTATAAAAGAAGCGACAAAAAAAACAACAGAAAACAGAAAACCACGCAGATTTATGAGAGAGATCCAAAAAAAAAAAAAAAAATAAATAAAAGCAGATGACACTTGAGAGCGGCGCGCGTTGCCAGAGTTGCCACCTAAATGCGCATTTAATGAGCATCGATAAGCATTATTATGCAGACCAAGTTGTCGCTTTTAGCCAAAAAAAAAAAAAAAAAAAAATGATAAGAAGAAGAAGACCAAATTCTTCTAACGCACAACTGACCCATTAATCCGATAGATGTCAGCTGGCTGGCCTAATGATCGGCTCGGTTCGTGTTTGGGGGCGCCCACGTTTTGGCCCCGGATCCCCCCTATTTTGGTGTCTTATCGAATTTGTAGTTGCGTTTATTTTGGTGCTCGCGTTGACCTTATAAATCAGACAAGCCCAAAAGGGAGAGGTGTGCGGGGTGCGACATCAAATTTGTACACAATCAAAAGATTTCCGTGCATCCAAAAATCCATAAAGTTTTTATTTTTTATTTTCTTGTTGCGTTTTTTTCCCCACAACAACAACAAAAAAAATCTAAACATAAATTTTTGATTTACGCAATGGGCGCGGGCGGGCGCCGTATTGTGTTGATTTATCTCACCAATTTCAACAGCCATCGAGTAATTTTGGTTTTGGACAAATTGGAAAAGGCGGCCACAAAAAAAAATTGACATGGTTTTTTTTTCGTTTCTATGGCGCGCAGGGATTGGGAGGATATTATCGATAATCGTGTAAAGTGGATAAAAGTATTTTATTGGCCAATTAGCTCACAAATTGTTGGAGCTACACAAACTGTTTATTGTTGTTGCTGGTTTTTATATGGTTTATATGGCTTTAGATTGTTCAAAGGAAATGTTTTGTATCATAAGAGCGCTTTCTAAGTGTGTCACATTAGTGCCTTTTGAACATGGACTCATCCAATAAGCCCATATTTATGGCAAATCATAAACTTTATTATCATAGATTGTAGATTTCAGATGAAAAGCAGACTAGTCTCTATTATCTAAGATTAAAGCAAATAATGATATCATACTTAGTAGCTATTCCATATTAAATATCATTTCCACAAAAAAATCTGCATTCCTATAGAGAAGAAATCTTATTTAGCAAGCTTATCTATAAAAAATTCCAGAGAAATATTTATACAATTATTTAAATAAGTCAAGAGTTTAAAAAGAAGAAAAAAACGCCCAGTTCAAGTGCTGCGCAAATATTCAGATATTTTATGGATTTATATATCTATATATATATATATTTTTTGTGGAAAATGCCTCAAAATTTACGAGCTGAAAGTGCACATACATATATAGGGATTGTCCGGCCGATTGGCGATTAAAGTTGGCTTCACTCTAATGTTGATATAACAATCTAATCTTATCGAAGCTTTCGCATTTCCATGTATTGTGGTATTTGTTATAAGCGTCTGCTGTAGTCCACATGATAAGCATGAGGAATATGTAATCTATATTTAGCGCCGATAACAATTGGCACACATATGTACATTATTTTTTACCTGGAATTTTTGCACCAGCGTTGTGCAATCGGTAAACATATATAAATAAATACAGATTTATCAGATGCCCTGATATTACTTGTCTTGTTTACCAGCCCAAGCTCTAAAAATATAAACAAATCAATCATATAAATGCGACGTGACTCTGCTACTCGCAGATACATCAGCGAGCATAGATAAAAGTGTGAATGCTGATGTGAACAATATGGAACAGCTGATTGATTTATTTACTTGATGATGATGCGTAGCCCCAAATCGCTATTGAAAACTATCTCTGCTTGACATGTTTCCATCAACAACCTTCAGTTTGATTGCAGCATTTCCTGTTAGCATCTGCTGACGAAATGTTTTTGTGAAATGGCACCGACGTGTCTGCAATAAAACATATTAACATAACCGATAAATTGATAAGGTGTAATGCATGAAATCAGCAGACAGACGCGTCATGCGAATTTCCGCCCAATATTGTCTTTGACGTCAATGGGAAACATTGTTTTTCGAATTGTGGCATATGTAATCGATTGTATCCATTGGACATGCGAAGAGCTGTTGTTAAAATTACCAATTCCAATCATTGCGATAGGTCGTTGATCCCAAAAAAAAAGGTAGAAGCTAAAGCTTGTAACTCGATGCAAGTGTAAATTTCTCAAAAATTATTTTTATACTTTTGCAGACCTTTGTTAACCTAGAAAAGATGCATATTCTAGATCAGTATTATATATTATATTATTTACCAAGCTTATTTTGATGACAATTTTTATAGATTCGGCTAATTACAGAAGATATGTATAAATATCACATCCTATCTCTCATTATAATAAACAGTTAAAATATTAGCAGTAAGAGTATTTAATTACCGACACACCAAAGACAATATTGTGCCTTAAATTTGATATACAACTCCTTATCAGGTTTAGAGTTTTATGGAATGGAAACAATTCGAAACTGTCAGTTATATGTTTAATAAATACCATTACAGATACAGATAAACGAAGCTTTAAAAGTGACCTTCCTATATAAGTTCTTTGTTTATCTAGAGACCCAATCAGTCCAACATTTATGTCTTGTCTGACTAATAACCGTTAAGACCGTAACCAAATCATCTTCTTGACCAATTCAAAGAGCCAAATTCTGCCTATAATCACTTGAAATTCCTTCATTGTTTTACGACTGCAATCAACACTCGGCGCACAGAAAACTAAACTCAAAAAGGAAAAAAAATAAATGGATGACCATTGGATGGCCAAGAATGTATCTGCATCGGCGAGTTTCTGTTATTTCTCCTAAAACGCAAAAAAAAAAAAAAAATTAAAGTAGGAAAGAATCACAAACTTTGAAAATTCCAAGAAACACTCGACTTGGTGGCGCGCAGCGATATATCCCTAAATGACAACAGGAATGCGCAGTAAACACTCAACTCAACGACCCGGCCATAAAATGTTGTTTGTTCTGCGAGCTGTTAGAAGTCGGCCTCAGTCGAGTCGGGAATTGGGTTAAATTTACAGCACTCACAGCGGAAAGTACAAAGTGAGGAGGAAATCAGCATACGCTTGCAATGTGTTCGCATGGACATTTATTCATTCACTCGACTTCATTCATTCATAAGCTGATTGTGGTCAGTCTGAGTGCTGGTCAGTTCTGTTCATTCTGTCTCTCTGTCTGTCTGTCTGTCTGTCTCTCCCGTTTCATCAATGGAACGTTATGACTAACGTCGCTGCCATGCGGCGAACTGAAAGCCAGAATCCAGTGGCGGCAGTTTTTGGGGGCCTAAATTTAAATATATATTTGAAAGTGTGTGAAAACTATGCAACAAATACTTCAAATACTTTTGTCATACTACTCACATTAACATTTGTTTATAAAAGATAATATTTTCAGATATTATTTTATTATTTAAGGTATAGGATATAGATATAAACTATCAAACTAACTGAACTGCATTTTAAAACAAAAAGTATCATATTCTTTCTTCTTTATAAAAAATATTTATTTCGAAACCCCTCCAAAACCAAATCCTGTCTACGCCCCTGCCATATTCAGAATTAAGTCACAGTCACAGTTTACAGGCCAGACAAAGATTCGGTTACAAATCGACGGCCGACTTTGAGTTGCGGTAATTGAAGTCAGTCCGAAGAGCGTTCGCTGCAGGAGGCCACAAAGCGGATACTTTGCCGTGAATAAACATTCTTGAGCTACTGTTACGCTGGCTGCCAAAAGACGACGACAACTTCATCAGATGAGCATCATGTATATGTACATACATATATAAATGCATATATACAAAAAAAAAAGTCGGGTATCGAGTGTCGAGTGTTGGGCATGGCCCAAAATGCTCGCTATCGAAAGTTGTTTTTCGTGTCTGCAACATGCAATCTACAAATGTGGCAAGTTGGCTCGTTGCTTGCGTCACAGCGTTGAATTCTTGAGAAAGTGTTGCAACTTGCGACCTCAAGCACTTCAAGTGACAACCACAAACAATGTAGCTAGCCAGATACAGTTAAAGATACAGCAAAGATACAGATACAGATACGCCGCATACAATTACCGAGCACAGCAACAACAACAACTCACTTCCCTTTTTTCACTTGATTTGCTGTTTTAGTACTCCTTTTATTTTGTTGTTGATCAATTGTGCGTTGCCGACACTTTTCGCGCGTAATTGCAATCAATGCGCTTTTGTTTTTGCCCGCGTATCTCACGGATACCAGTTGACAGCCGACAGCAGCAACAACAACAACAACAACAACAACAACAACAACAATCGCGCGCATGCAAAGCGTCGCCTTCGTTCGGGGCAGCTGTGCGCCTGCGCATGACTCAGCTCCGCCGTGGAGCTGGAGCTGAGCTGAGCTGAAGCTGGAGACCCCAGCGTAGTGCACGCAGGATGCTCTAAATGCCTGGGAACAAAGCGAATTGAAAACGAGTCTGTTCACAGATTGTTTTTGCTGTAGATGCGCCTTTCAAGATAATGATAGAACATTCATAAAACGAAACGAGAAAGTTGCGTTACATTCGCACATTAAATACCCTAGCACGGAATGTAACATATTTGCGAAATATATTTTCTCCTTTTAGCTACAAAAATTTAATTTTTCATAGTCCATTCTGATCGCTCAGTTAATTTAGCTCTGCAATATTAATACATTTTTGAGAGTTTGTTTACTAAAGTTCGAAATTGCTTCGTTTGTTGCAGACATTTTGCAGAAGAATTAAAAACAATTTTTTACTGATTGCTTCTATGGATTTGATATAATATTTGATATAATATAATAGTTTAATCTTCATGATAATTTACCTGAATACTAAAAGCGAGAGTGTGTGACAAATTTCATTAATATACATTGAAAAACAATAATGTTTTTTATAAAAAAAACTGAGTTTTCGAGCATGAGTTTTAGTGGCAGCTATATGATATAGTGATCCCATCTCGCCGATTCTGATATATGTTCTACTCGCAGAAAAAAACATGCAAAATTTGGACATGTAAAGCTCTCGGACCCATAGGTCTCATATTTCAAACAGCCATAAATTTGAACCGATTTTCATGTTTGATGGCATTCTGGTCATGATTTTTTATTTAAATTGATTCTATACTTAAAAACGATGCATTTTTGAAAAAAAATTTTTTTTGACATTGTTTGGAACTCTTTACTCATTTTTAAAAAAAATATTTTTTTTTCAAAATTTTAAAAATTTCCGACCGCGCCAACTCCCGCCCTCTGACCTGTGCTTTTAGTTCAGAATCAGTTTAAGCGTGAGCTGCGCTTAAATTTCTCGTAGTTTTGTTGACTGTTCGCTACTTCCTCAATTCTGTGTTTTAAATGAGCTGTTCCTCTAGCAGAGTTCCTCAGCTGATGTACGAGCAGAAATCCAACTCTTTAGCACTCATCTTCAGGCACTTCAGAATTTCAAACACAGAACAAAATGCCAAGTCAGCAGAATTGAAATTCGATTCTTGTTGCAGCATTTGGCCTGCTGGGATGCTTCGTTGGCAGCGTTATCGAGGCAAACACCCCCGCACAGCCGTCGCGACGGAGCCATTATTTAAGCTGCCATATATCGATATGGGAGAGGAGAAGCCTTCTTTTGTTTTGTTGTTTTTTTTTTTGGTTTTTTTTTTGTTTTTTCTGAGGTATTTGTTTGGCTTTGGCTTTGTATCTCAATTTGCAATGTGCTTGTAATGAATGGCTGTGCTATGCGATCTGTTGAATCGGGCAGCTGGTGAAGGAGTTGGCTGCCTCTTGCCACATGTGGGTGCAACTGCAACTGCAGCCGATCTCATGAATTATGCAAACACGAGCAAAATGCTGACATGCCCAGTCGCCGTTTTCTTTTTGGCGTTTTCTCTTTTGTGGAAACAAACAAATTGTTTGTTATTATCGCTGGGTGGCACTGGCCACAGATCGCGTCAGGAAACTGCCACAGACTGCTCCGGATTAGGAGTCAGCGTCAGATTAGAACGCGAGGCGGCAAATTGTCAAAGGCGCCGCAGCTGCCAACGATTTGCTTAGGCCCCCATGCTCACAAAATATATTTACTCAGGCCATATGCCATATTACTTGGGAGTTTTGCTTTCTGCTCGCTTTATTTTTAGGCCTTGCACAATGTGTGAAATTGCCGACAGACATTGCGGCAAATCTATGAGATTTGCCTTTGCCTCGTCTGCGCTTCACATTTTAAAGGCAATGGATTTGGGATTGTCGAGACAGTGCCGATGATGAAGTCGTTTGCTCTTTGACGTTTCCTCGAAACGGAAAAAAACCATTAATAATTTTTCTAAATGGCCTGGACAGGGCAATTAACCCATTGAGTTGGAGCATACGTAGAAAGAAGTGGGGGTAAAAAAAAAGGAAACACGAGCAGAGATGTAATGGAAGGAGTTACTGTTGTTATAGGAGTGGAGTTGACTGTTTGAGAATATGAGATTTTCGTTAGAGAAAACGTAATGGTAAGACAGAGAGAGAGAGAGAAGTAGATAGAGATTGACAAGCAGAAAATAATGAGCAAGGACAAGAAAAGAGAGAACGTGTGAGAAATAAAGAAGAGGAGGGAAAGGTATGAACAGTTATAATTTTTTTAATTTTTTTGTGAAAATATCATGTACCCCCCCTTATTCATTTTCGAAAAAATTTATAATTGCGAATTTTTGTTTTTAATCGATTGTGTTAGTCATAATTAGTATAAAAATCAACATTAAACCCGATTTTGAGGGGGTCGCATTTTTTGTCAAAAATCATGCCAAACTTGGCAAAAATTTTGACAAGTGAAGCTCTCGGATCCATAGCTCCCATACTTCAAACTTCCATAACTTTGTCAAAACTGAACCGATTTTCATATTTGATGGCATTTTGATCATGATTTTTCATTTATATTCATTTAACATTTAAAACATATGAATTTTTGAAAATAAAATTTGTAGGAAAAAAAGCTTGCCCTCCCCTGATATCCGAAAAAATGTTATTTTTAAAATTTAGAATTGCGAATTTATCTTTGTAATGGTTTGTATTTGTCATAATTAATTAGAAATTAATTCTGCATTGCACAAATAATGCCTGGCTGTATGTTTTATTACACTGTGAACGAGTATTGCGCTGTCGGTTACACCCGACAGCAACGTTCCTACTTGCTTTGTTTTGTATTGAGTAGGACGTAGTTGTATTCCCCCAAACTCAACCTGCCCTAACACAAACGTCTTCGACTTGGAATGCATCCACTATATCTACCTACTTATGTATATAGGTTAAATCAAGTCAACACATAAAATGTTGCTCGATGCTTTTGCATTGCTTTCAAATCGCCATATATTCAGCATCAACTTGCAGACAATTCAATTCTTGTGGGCAACGCATGCTCCACAAATGTTCAGAACGTGCCACTTTCGAAAACAATGCAGAATCACAGCCGCAACAACAACATAATCAAAACAATGGTATTTTGTATAGCTGGCCTCAACTTCACCCAATAAAAGCCAACAATCTCAAACCCAAGCAGAGTCGAATGTCGGCGAGCAAAGAACAAAGATTGAAAATAAAGCGAACAGCCCAAAAATGCATTTTGTAGTTCCAAGAATCTATTAACCGAATGCTGCAAGTGGCGTTTTGTTGGAGCGTACTGCTCTGATAGAGGGGGTTTCATAAAGAAAGAAAGAGAAAGAAAGAGAGAGTGGGAGAGGAAGTTAGACCCGTGCCAGTCCAATTAGAGAAACAGGGAAACGCCTGGCTGCACTTCATCAGCTCAGCGACGCGTGATAAGCCGCAGCCGCAGCCACAGCAATCGCAATCAGTAAAAGTTATGTGGCAATAGTCGAAAAGAGTACGAGTACTTCATGTTGTGCCATAAATTCATCAATTATCTGGGGACCGGCGGCTGCAAGACAATAGATGACGACGTGCCCAATTTCTGTTTGGGAAAGTTGAAAGGATCGTCCTCAACGATGCGCAGCTGTGGGCGCAATTAAGATGTGCATCTTAATGAAAGTCAACCTCGACGGTTGATGGCCCCGGCGACTGGCGACTGGTGCGGGCCATTGATTGATAAGGAGTGGAGCGGGCGACACTCCTTGCCAGAATGCAACCAATACCTGAGGGAGCTACATGTTAAGTAATAAGTGCATTTTTCGGTGGCCAGGAAATGCTCGTTTTATTGATAGTTATAATCAAGGCCGGGTTTCAAATTTAACTAGATGTTTATATGGAGATCTTGTGGTATACTTATAATATTTTTTATTACATTCATTTTGACAACAACTTTTATTGGATTTAAATGAAGAATTAATGAAGACATCGAGTGATAAAGAAAAAGATATACTCTATCTCGAAATATGTCTAGTTTTAAATGTGGGCCCAGCTAAAACATAAATTTTCACAAAAATATTGTATTTCCAGATTTAAATGAGTAAAAAATCAAGGGACCAAGTCCTGAAAGATAAGAAGAAAATAGGTTTAATTTTAAAAAGTTATGTTTGCTTAAAATTTTTATCCAATTTTGCATGAAAATTATTTGTAATAATTACAAGCTCAATTTTGGGTAATGCCGAATTAATCTAGGGATCAAATCAAAAACAATAATCCGTTTCTCATCACAATCAAGTTTGGAGAAAGTTATGGCAGTGGAACTAAAACCGAAGCATTAGCTCGAACCGTGAACCGAAACAGCAACAATTTTGTTTTGAAACTTAATACTGGTCAAGTTTTAAGAACAAACTTGACAGCTGGCACAACAATCGATGCGTTTTCAGTAGGACAACAGATGAATAGAGACATCGTTAGCCGAAGCCCAGGGGAGAATTTGAGTTTGTAGGTTGTTCTGTTGCATTCGGGGGATGTTATTGACACAAATGTGCAATAAAAAGTCGTTCTTCAGCGTTTCGTGTCAAACAAATTGCTCAATTAAGAGGCGACAAATATTTGCTGCCAACACTGATTGCGATATTGAGAAATGGGCAGTTGTTGGGGGAGCTGCTCTTTGGCAATCTTTGTGTATACCTGCGTCAAGCAGGTGCCATAATTCCCTAGAGATACAAACGGTGAGCGGGCGGGAGAATAAGAATAAACAAGCAAATGTTTTAGATAAAAGATGTGACGCCTACAAATCGTGTGTTAGGCAAACACGGGGCGCCGCCAGAAGATATTTAAGTTATTTTTTTAGATGCTTGGCGATGGGCGTATTTACGATATTTACGTGGTCACATTTGCATATATTACTTATGCAGCTTCCAAATTGCAAACAACAACAAGTTATGAGGTGTCAAGCGGTTCAGAGAGGGGGCTCCAGTTCCATTAGCATATTTTAAATGCCCAAATTGTGGCAAATAATAAAGACTTTTAGAGTGGATGACAGCCTCCACAGCTTTAAGTGAGAAGAACAACAAATGCTGCTGCTGGAATTTGAGTATAGTTTGAAATTGTCAAAAATAAAAAAAATACTCAACTGTAACATGGCAATTAGAATTTTCCACCCCCTCAACAAACTAATAACTATGCTGACCCTTGCCTATTTACCCAAAATTGCCGACTAATTCCCTGGAATGCGGGCAAGGAAAGGCATTTAATTGTTCGTTGAAAATGGAAATGCTGCACGAAATGAAAACAAATGGCATGGAAAACTGGACATGGACCCAACGAGATGTGTATATACACGCATATATACACATATATAGATACATATGTATATAGATGCCCAAGCGTGACAGCGACAAAAACAGACGACATCAGGCAGAGGACGAGGACATGCTGTTATTGTTGCCAAACAGACAATGGCATAATGATAATGGCCTGAAGGCAGGATAGTGCACATACCACAGCAGACAGAGATAGACAAAGTTGATTTGCGTGCAATTACATTTGAAAAGAATTCCATATGTGTGGAATTCTTTGAAACAAGAAGCTAAGCAATACTCTCTACAAGTGAGGTCCGTATCCAAATATTTCTCTACTTATCATATGTTTGTGCTATACAAGAGTCTTATTATGAAATTTGTGGTCTCTAGATCTTAGAATCTACTAGTTATGCTAATAAAACAAAAGTTGGTGCTTATCGATATTTATCGATTTTTTTAAAAAATGTGGCAATTATTGATTATGTCTTAGCTAATAAGAATTGGCGGTTATAAATAGAGCAAATACCTTCCAAATCCAAAGTTTTATAAACTACAATATATGTTAAAAACCTAGGCTAAATACTGATATATATCGATTTTTTGAGAGATATGGGAGTCATAAATAATTTAAAATATTATTGATTTGTGTTAGCGATACATAAATTCGCATAACTCCAATATACCCATTTCCAACCATATAGATACATGGTATATTGAACAGTAACCACTTGAATTGTCATTAAATCAGACACCGAAACCTGGTTATGAAATCCTAACCAGAGCACGACCCACGCAACGGAAATGACTTGGTTAAAATTCGTTAGCTTTAACGACACCGATAAGAACTCAGCTCAAAAGAGCTGGCCAATAAAACTAATTGATAGAAAGCCAGCTCAAAGAAAACACTCCCCGAGTGTCAACTCTTCCTCAGCTGAGTGACTTCTTTGACTTCTTCCAATCAAATCAAATCAAATCAAATTAAATCAAATCCAACTGAAAGCGACAATAAAACTCAGCGAGTGTCAGCGCGAATGGTTCGTCTGGAACTCGTTTAACCCTATCCTAACTCTTATTGCTGTTCTTCGTCTGCTTCTTCTTGTTTGTTCGCCTCTGTCAGTTTGAGTGACGTGGGCGTGGCACTTGGCATGCAAATCATGTCAAATGTCACAGATGCAGCTGCAACCGCACCTCCCTCCGCACACTCTGTTCCCAATCCTCTTCATCGCCAGTTCTGTTTCTGGTTCTGCTTCTGCTTCTGCTTTTGAATGGACAACTTCCTTTTGTTGCCGGCACTCGCGGAACGAGTTGTTTGCTGCCTGACCTTCGGCACTGCCTTGTCGAGAATACCCTTGTGTGTCCCTAGAGGCCGGGTAGGAGGGGGAGGGAACCATTGTCATGGTACATAACTTGGGCGACAAAACTTCACGCCCCCAGCACGCGGCACGAGTTGAGGAGCACACGAATTGAATTGTTCCTCTCGATTTGTTTGGACAGCTGCAGTTGCTACTGTTCCGTTCCCCCCTCCCCCTTGTCCACTTGGGTAATGTGAGCTTTCTTGTATCATCTTTGTTCTATCTAATGTTTGGCTATAGCTCATAAACTGTCTGCATTCGATATGTCTCAAATATGAAGCGTATTCACTTACAATAGATATGTGGCTGAGTGAAATTTAATGGGTTTCTATCTCAAGTAACCAAATATTTGAGATACCCCAGCATAAAAGGCACATGGAATATGACGGGGCACTGAACCACTGGCGACATCGATGATAAAAGGTATGAAGTTGCGCCCAAATAGTTGACTACAGTTACCAATATTCTACTTAATTGTTCCCATTTAAATTGCACTCTGCGAAATGCGCACTCAAAAAGGTAGTAAATGTTGCTACTACCTTTTTAACATCCACTGCGTTTATGAAATAGTATTAAAAGTACGAGCAGCGCCGAGTGAGGCTCGAAAACATTCGGTTTTCAACACTAACACACACACGAGCCGAACGCTAGCCGAACGCTGGCCGATGTCAAGACACTGAGAGCGCAAAAGAGAGCACACACGTTCGAAAAGTAAATTAGTATTTATGCGATACTTGTATACCCTTTGCATAGCATTTGAGTTTGAATTTTATACCACAGTAGTAAAGATAATTGAAATGTGAACATCTATTTGTTGAAAGCAAGTAAAAGAAATAGTATTTGTGTAATAATTTAATAAAATATAAAATAATTTTCTCCATGTTTTGTGGATCTGCATATATTAATTAACATTGACATGATTAACATTTGCGGATAAATATTTCAATTAAAAATATGCTATATTCTTAAGAAATTTAATAAACATTTAATAAATTAAGAAGCTATATCTGCTACGAATTTAGCTTTAAATACTTTTACTTCATGACAAACAAACCGCTTTAAGAAATCATAGTAGCCTACGTTAGCGTATAAAAACAACAATGTTGGTGGTGAACAGCAACCGGCTGAACCACGATTGAGAGAGCCACCGCCAGATCTCTCAATCGTGGACGGACCGCCGTTCAGTATCTTCTGCTGTCTGCTGTGGTGCGGTACGTGACGATGCTGAGCGCATAGCCGAACAAATTTGTCGTGTTCAATTCGAAGTCGGTTTTCTTGCGGGCGATTAGAAACGCTACTGAGTCGCGATAAGAAAGCAGCGATAAAAATCGCTTTAAATTCGGCAAATATGTTGGCCACATAAAGCGACGTTGTTGTTGTGATTGTTGTTGCTGTTGCTGTAGGCGCGTTTGTTGTTGGGGCATCTTTTGTTTAAGCTTCACGAACTGCCTTTTAGCGTTTTTTGCCGCGATTCGTTTGGCGAATTTTGTGCCCCCCGGGCAAAACTTGAATTTTTAAGCTGATTCCGCAAAAACAGCAAACAAGAAAACCAAAACCAAAAAAAAAAGAAATCAAAAAAATTTAATAAAATAAAAAATCCAAATAATAAAAAGCCAAAAACATATGCTGATGCAAGCATTATGCTGAGATACAGATAAGTGAGCTACACAACTGAAGTGCCGTGAACGAGCCAAGTCGAGATACTTTATCTATGTTGTCCTGGATTAAATATATTTAAATATCTCGAAGTGCTCCGCCCAATTATCATGTGCTAAGCCAAGCGTGGCTAGCTCGCCAAATCAATTCCCAGACCATCGATCAAATCCAAGCGAACAAATCAAAATGCTGGACAAGTCGAGCGCCATTTCGATGTCCGGCTCCTGCTGCAGCTCGAACGCGACCAATGCGGACCTGGACTACGATGTGCCGGTGTCGCGGCGCATTCACATTAAATCGGTTAGTACACCGAACACAGCCCATAAACTATCTGACTTTATGCCCCGTCGTCTATCTGTGTGCGATGCATTGGCGCCGATTAAGCCATTGACAACTCATTACCAGCACAACTGTCTAGGATCGGGCCATGGCCATAATGGCCATCGACCATCGTATCGTGGTCGCATCTTTCTGCCGCCAACTTGTTGTTGTGACAGCCGCGTATTCCAACTGCAGTTCGTGTCTGCGCGCTGGCTCAGGAAATTGTAACGGATCTCTTGGCTATCTCAAAACACTCGAATTGAACGCTTTTTTGAGCCAGGCAGCTGCCACTTGCCACTTGCCAGTTGCCACTTGCCACTTGCTGGTTGCCAGTTTGCATCAGCAAAGTTTCCGCAATTTTGCATTGCTTATCACCTCGTCTGAACGTTTAATGTGCCAGTTATACTTATTTATTGCTCAGGTGCGATATCACAGAGCCGTGTGATAACTCAAATCAACTGCTAGGCATTCATTTCTCCAACACAACAATATTTAACACTTCAAAACAATGAGTTCATCAATGCATCTATGTGATTCACAGTTATCTAAAGCAGGGCAAGGTGATAAGATAACGTGCCTTAAGAGTTTGTAGCCCGGAAACTTGGGTCAAATGAAGAGCATAATAAGTTATTTAAAAATAATAATATAAATATTTATTATAAAACTCTTAAAAGCTAATAAAAAAGTACTCAAAAATTGACTGTGTAAATATTCTTCAAAAATTCTGAAAATAAATTAAATAAAATAAAAATATATAATATAAATAATTATGAGGTTTCCCAGGACAAAAGTCTGCATCTATAATTGTTTTCGCCGCAGACCACATCAGCCAGTTCCATTTAAAAAGTTATCTTGATCGTTTGTAGTTATATATTTTATTATTTGCATTCGAGATATATAATTTTCTTCAGTAATTTATTATTCATATTTTGTAAAGTTTTATTGGTTTCCTTGTGAAACATTTTTTATTAATATAATATTTTTATAACGTTATATAATATGGTAATATGGTGTAAGCGAATCATCAGAATCGCTTATAATTTCTCGACTAGTTGCCTAAGTAGTTTCAGCCATTGTTTAAAATCTAAGCTGTTAAATACAATTTTTCCAGTAGAAAAAAATCACCTATGCATTACTTTCAATTACTCACTTCGTTGAGCTTTTTCTGAACTTAACCTTGAGAATTTTAGTAATACATATATGCTTTTATCGTTCTTAACAAACAACTGAAGCTGCTAAACAAATTTGAATTGTTTGCACAAGTTGATTACTAAAATCAAATAAATTAGTTTACACATGAGCAAAAGAGAGCAAAATGCAAATGAAAACGCTCGTTGTTATTAAGCTCCAAATTAAATAAAAAACAGAGCTAATTACAAGTCGTGTCTTTGACATGAGCAGATTGAGGGGAAATACAAGTTAAGAAAAGGGGGCGGGAGCGGGTGCTGGACACGTTGGCAATACTTGTTTTAGTCTAACAGCCGCTGACACTAAGTACGCCATAATTAAAGGTATCCGATGCAGAGCACACACTGCCCGGGGCGACTCCACAAAAGAGTGGGGCAGGGAGGGAGAAGGGAGTTTTATGCTGGATTCGATGCCGGGGCAGCAGCTGCATCCATCACACAACGCACCAGGGCCAGGTGAGATTAAAATAAATGTGCTCCAAATGCGCAAAAAGCGAAAAGTAATTGACGCTCCTAGCCGAAGCCGGTTGGCCATGGCTCGGAGCCAGGCTGCAGACGGGGCTTAGATTTCAAAATGCAAACAGCGGAAAACATTGAAGAGATGGTTTTCCGTTCGCAGACAGACCGAAGACAGAGGAAGATGCCGCAGACTCTGTGGACGAGAGGTGAAAAGGGTCTATTAGCATGCCGCTGTTGACTGTTGGCAATTAATAGTCTGCATTGCTGGACCTCGACTCGAGACTGCAACTGATTGCCAGCTGTCCATCTGGGCAATGGCCAGCGAATAAAATCAGTTATTAATAGTTGTTGGCTGTGCTGTGCTGTGTCCAGTGTTGATTTCCAGCTAATTTCAATTGATTGAAAGGCAATTGCAGGCGGCAAGTGAGAAGCTATAAATAAGCCACAAGCCGCAAGCCGCCCAAGGCCATAAATCCTGCCACAATCTACAGGCACACACACGCACACACACGAAGACCACGCACGTAGCCAGTCCGTTCGTCCGCCAGTCCGTCAGTCGGCCCTCACTTCAGCCCTTTATCATTTGCCTTGGCCAGCTTCTTATCGCCCAAATTGAACGGCAACGCTTAAGCGTGACCTGTTCGTAGATAACAACGAGTCCAATGGGTATGCTCTGTTTAGAAAGTGAAAAGGGTGTTTAGGGTTTGTTTGTCTGTCTGCGAGAGAACAAAATCAAGTTTTAAGATTGAAATTACTAAAGTCAATAAGTGCGAACTTATGTCAAATATGAATTCCCAAGTTCGAGAATTTCAGTATTATAGTAATTTCGTATTTTCAAACTTGAAACGTACAATTTACACTTGAATCAAGTTCGCGTAAGCTTAAATTTAAAATATAAAATCAATCTTGAAATATATATTTTAATATTATTTGAAGCTCTCTTTAATCCGATTTCTCTCTGTGGTGTACTTGTGAGAATAAAAAATAATTCGCACTTAATATTCCCACTTAATATTAGTCGAACTTTTCTCTTTCTGCATACAATTTAAAGACTTTTTCTAGCTATCACAGCTTCCAAATCTGAATTTAATCAATTTTCTAGTTAGAGTAAGTAACTAAGTAAGTTAGTAAAGTATTTTGAAACTATTTATGTTTATAAACATAACGTACACGTTATTCAAACATTTTGTTTATATTTTCGGTATTCCATGTGTATTTAGCTCTTTATAATTTTTAACCAGAGTATTGCGCAGTCGTATACACTCGTCTTAGTTTGAGTTCACGTCTGAGCAAATCTAATCGCGCTTAATTGAGCATATCCCGTACCATAAATTGTAATCGAAAACCCAGCGCCAAGTAGCTGAGCCCAAAAAGATGTCTTCGATATTAATTACGACTATGTCTGGGGAGGTCTCTCCCCAGCAGAGAAAGAGAGAGAGAGAGAGAGAGAGAGAGAGAAACGGAGAGAGTGAAAGTCCTGTCAAGAGTTTATCGCGCCAGCGAGGGCTGCTCGTTAGACAGATATGCAGACAGACCGTAACCGTCCTGTGGGACCGTATTTTCCTATTTATCATGCCGTGTTTCTCCCCCCGTTTGATTAAGTGGCGTCCCATGGTTTCAGGGCACAATTTGACTCGATGCCTGGCTGAGGGATCGCTCCCCCTACCGGTCTTTGGTCTTTCTCCCCCCACCCTCAATCTATACCCTCAATATTGGGCTATTGGGCACTTATTTTTTAGTGCCAAGTGCCTGGCAATTGATTAGAATTAATGTGCGCGTGCGGCGTCAGCGTTTTCAATTTGGTAAATTAAGAAAAAAAAGGCCCAAATCGAAGAAAGAAAATATCGAACCACACTTGAAATTGAAATTGATTGAACGAGCGGCGTTGAAAGCAATGTCAAGCCTCGGGCATATATATATATATATAAGACATATGCATATTGATCTATGGATGGAAATATATGACACCAAATCAATATTTTGCCCGCAGCGGTTGTTAAGGCAATTTACAACTCGACGGGGTTTTTGATTCAGACGGAAAGGTGGCTATTAAATTATTGTTATAGCGCTCTCTTGCATTGCCTCGATAAAAACTTGAAATGCTCTAATTATTGGAATAGTTAAAGTTCGCGTAAATTAACCTAAAGTGAACTTTAATGGATTCTATAATGGCAAAAAATTGACCAAGTGTTGCAATGGAATGGATTGCGGTTGATTGTTTTAATTGAAAACTGGAAAGAATGCAGCGGTTGGGTATAAACGAATGCGAGATACTCTGTTTACAAGTGGAATAGTAGCTAAAAGGGGTAGAAAAACAGTCGGTGCGGAAATATTGTGTAAAAAGATTTACGAAAAAAATCATTTTCATTACACAAAACCAATATACCCATTTTAAATTAAATTAACAGAGTATACAAATATGCAATTTTAAAGTGTTATTTTGATCGTAATAAACCAGAAGTTAATAGGCCATTAGGCCATTTAAAGTGAGTTGAATTATGGACTATAAAACTCTTGCCCAATCAAAATGTAACTCTCTACAGTGAATACAGAGGATTCTGCAACTTTAGGCCATGCTCTTTGGCCCCACTGTGGCCTGGATTATGTCAGCAGACTCTAAAACAAATTTCGGTGACTTGTGAAAGTCACTTACAAAAAAAAAAGAAAACTTTCGCTTTACCTTTGGCTTTAGCTATTTTTTTTGTTTATCTAGTTGGCTGCGTACCCAATTGTCGTTATCTAACACTGGCGGGTAGGGGCAGTCATGTGCCCGGTAGCAGCCACGTTTAAGACTGCTGCTACCATAATTAAGTTATCAATTTGCCATTCATTAAGTTTACTTTTTTTTTTTTTGTTTTCTGTTTCGTTTGCATTGAGAGCTGGGTAAACATGTCAATAAAAATGGATTGGGAATGCCAAGCAGACAATTATGCACTTGAGCTGCGATAATGAGGCGAATACCTATTGAAGAGACACCTGTTGCTGTTGCTGTTGCTGTGGCTGTTGTGGCCTTTGGAGTCTTCCAGCTTTGACTCGTTCTGCACTTTCTCGCACTCGAGGCGGAGTGGAGTCTTCAGGCCCGTCAGGGCAAACGTGCCAGCCGAAGACAAATGCGCCAGCTGATAAGGTGCCTGTGATAAACGGCCAGAGGACAGACTGGGCCAAGTTGGTGCCGGGGCAAAAGAGTGCTCGCACACTATGGGACTGGCCCCTTTTGCCATTTTACACATTTTCTGCATGTTAACATGGCAACGGCAACAACAACAACAACAACAACAGCAGCAACAACAACAGCAAATAGCAACAAATTACATGCACGCGAACTTTGCTACTTGACGGGTTGTGTTTAATATACCCTGTACTTGTTAAAAAAGGGGCATGCTGCATTTACATAAATATATGCAATTGGCAGAAGTAGGCATCTCCAAACTCATAAAGTATTTCTTATATGTACACATATATATACATATTTAGAAAACTTATAGAATTATATTTACATTAGATATTCGTATCAATAGAGAAGTTCTCTTAACCTTGTTTTCTTGCCCGTTTTTCTCCCGTTTAAGTTCTCCAACTCAAATATATTTTGCTTTTGCAAATGATCAATAATTTTCCTCGATATTTATCGATATGTATCGATATTTATTGATTTTTAGTTCAAAGTGTTTGGGCTCATTTCCAAGATTATAAGAGGTAAATACATCAAATTTGTTATATAGGCTCTGCTTAGTAAACAAAGGTCAATATTTACTTTTTAGATACCCTTTCCCAGTTATTCCCAATTTTTAGAGGTATTGTCTTTGAGTTTTTGATCTAAAAAACAATGGAACTTACATAAAAATCGTATGTTTTTATGTGATTTAAGTTAAAATAAATATTTGTAACGACAACGACAGGGTATCTACTGGTTCAATCCAATCGAGTTTACTGGTTGTTGTTTGGTTTTCTAGCGCTTTGTCTTATCAGCGGGTAAAGTGCGCCTGCGGTTTTTCCTTTTGTATCTGTCAGATACAAAATGTGTATGTTTATGTCTGTCAATGTTGCGGTTGTTGCTGTTGCATGTAAAGTACGTGCCAGTTATGTGGCATTTATAAAAACAACAACAACAAAAAAATCACTTGTAGTACATCATGTCACGTCCAGGACAACCCGAGAGCAGTCCCAGAGCTGATTCATCAGCTGTAATGTTGCTTGAATGGAAAACATTTGCAGTGCTTGCAATGCTAATTAGGCAACACCTTAAACAAACTGAGATGTTGCCACGCCCAGAGAGCAACAGAGAGAGTCGGGGTGATGAGTGAGGGGGATGGCCATAAGTCATAGACCCAGACGCTACCCAGGTGCGACATTGAGTTGTAATTACGTACTGTAAAAGGGCACAGGTACAAAAGCTCCGCGAATATTATGAAACGGTATTGCGAAGCTTGCAATAAATAAGCAATTGCAAATTGGCAACTGACGGCAACAACAAAAAGCTGCACCACATTTTCACTGGAACAGCAATTTTTATGGCAAGCACCGGAAATGGAATGAATGTAAAGTGGAATGTCAAGACAACAACAACAACAAAAACAACAACATCAACGACAACCTTTCTGGTCAATGCTACCAACTAGAATGGGACGAATTGTAAGCTTCTCGCTGTTGAGCCGTAATAAAATTTGTAGGGTAGAACAGCGACTGTTGTAAATTGTTCACACCTTCTGGCCACTTAATGAAAGCGCCCTTTTAGATGCAGGTGAAGCTACTGTGAGTCAGAGAGATTCGCAAACAGTGCAGCCCCAACTAACCATCATTGTATCCATGCAGTAACTGGGCAGTTAAAATGCCCATCGCTTGTAATTAACAACTTACACTCAAAGAAAATCGCTGTTCGGAATCTCTAAAAGAATTCATTTCGATCTAGAATGTATCTGAAAATGTAGTCTAAATCTTTTTTCATTTCAAAATGATTCTTAATAATTTTAAAAATTAATCTTTAAATTTCTTAAATATGATAAAATTGTTTGGTTAAAGTTATTTCAGTTATTTTCAGAAATAGGGGAACAAATTCTTAAACTAAATACAATTTATGGCATGCAAAAATGTTGTAAAATAAGAATAAGAGTTTTTCAAATTTGGAAACCTTTTGGTTCCAGTTTTATGTTTTATGAGTTTTTTTTAAGTGTAGTATCTCAAATTTACACAGTTGGCCATCCTCGAGGGCTACTCTTGTGCTTATGTACTTTTCCCAAAGTAAACTTCCTCGTTTTTACTCGCTTTCGTGTCTAGGTTGTCTAAGCCCTTCTTCAGTCAACATTTGCGTGGGTCTGAAGACATGAGCTCTGGCATAAGCCCATTTGTAATCCATCACAGAACTCCTAACGAACATTAAAAACTGTCGTTAAGGCACTTTCCTAGGCCAACGTGAGGTTCAAGGTCCGCGGTACGTGGGTGCCATTTGGAGTAGCAAACGATCTTCAGCTTAGAGAAACTGGTTGGGAGCACAAAAAAAAAAAAAAAAAAAACTGATGCCTCATGCGGCAGCTAGCTGGGCATGAGTCACACTCACATCCGGGGTATTCCACGGCTCAAATCAATTAAGTCTTGACAACAAACATGTGACGTAGTAGCTTTTGTTGTTGTTGTTCAAAATTGGTTAAATCTAACATTTAAAGATAACTCGAGAGAAACCAAAAAGAAACTGTTAAATCCATGAGTTGGCCTGGAGCCAAGTCTGGCTTTTAATTTATTCAAACAAATGCTTAAGATGGCTCTTTTTTTTAATTTGTTTGTTATTGGCTTGTTTTATGCATATTTTATTGGCTCTCTGTTTTGTACTATTTTTTATTTTTATGATTATTCGGTTTTTGTTTTTTTTTTGTTTGTTTCCTAATACTCTTGTTGCATTGCCTTTGGGGCACTTTGCAACATTTTTGCTGCGACATTTATAATTCCCTAGTCGCTAAAAATCTTTTATTATTTAATGCTTGTACATGTTTGCTTATCAAATGATTGATCTTTTGTTTATTGGCATTCAAAAATTTTTATGGCGGTTCTGTTTCTGATAAAAACAAAAAAACTTGTTAAATGGGGAAATGTTTCTTTGTCTGGGTACAAACAAAAAACATATGCAACAGATGATAAATAAAAAGAAAAAGACGATAAATAAAAATTCATAATGTTTGAGATATTTAACAGAAAAATATAAAAATTAAAAACTTTGCAGACACGCTCTGCAATTAAATTGATTTTTTTCAGTTGATTCGCGAGCTAAAAAATTGTGATTGTTGTTGTGGCTTTGGGGAAGTTATTTAGCAACGCTTTTGCGTTGCGTATTTCACTTGAAATTGAATTCAATTTTTTCTCTGCTTTTATTTTTTTGTTGTTATTTATTGTGAAGGTCGACAATACCGCTTATTTGTTCTTTAATATAACAGTCAACAGTTAATTTGCAAAGGGGTTTTATCCAAAAGTAAAGTAAAAACAAAAAAATGCCCATTCATTTTGTGACTCATTTTGCATGCACACAAAAAACGGGCCCTTAGAATATATAATCAGCCGCGTCTGTCCAATTTCATAGTAAATTTATTTCAACCGCAAGCGGAATATTAAACCAGCATTATTATTCCCGAGCACCGGTTAAATACAGTTTAATGTGGGCGGCAGTGTTAGATGCAAGTGCCAACAGACGATCCATCAAACTGTGCCAAATCTATAAAAACTGTCCAAAAATACGTTTACAGTTTAGCGTTTTACGACGATTGAAGTACAAAATGCTGGCAAAATCAAGTTTTGCGACTAGGAAATATTTATTTTGAATCGGTTTTGCCAAATAAAATAATGATTGAAAAGATTGATCACTTAAATTCTGTACTTACTACAATATATTATGGATAGACTTGATATAGCTTAATCTTTTGTCTTTGCTGGTAGTCGATGAAATCACCCGTAAATACTTACAAATTAAAATAGCTATATCTTACTGAATAAAAATATATTATAGTAGATATTTCTTAACCGACTAAATTAAAAATTTACACAAATAAAAGTAAAAAAATATTCCTAAATTTTTATAGTATTATTTTTTACGTCTTATTTATACATCGAATTTATAAAAAATGTATCAAATTTTTTATTTTAGTTTTTGAAAATGCATTAAAACAATAATTTAGTAGTTTTTATTAGTGACAAATTTTTTCGAAGCATTTATTTTAAATGTGCGAAACACGTTTATATCATTAAATATTTTTGCCAGTGTCTTTTTTCGCAGTCCATTTTGTTTTAAGGTAATCCACATTTAACTCATATAACCTCTTGAGCAACTAAGCTAAAACTTGATTAAGCAAATCAGAGATCTTGGTAGATTAGTTCAATTGGACACAGAGCGCGAAGGTCAAGTGGCAACAAATTCTTGGGGCATGTTGTAGATTAAGCTCGAGTCAAATCCATTAAATTTAATTCAGAGATAAATGCGATCAACAGACACTTGCAGTTATGCCCATTGTAGTTGACATGTGTCCCACTGTGTGTGTGGGCGTGGCACATCGGAAACTGGGTATCCGTTGCACTTTCATTGAAGTGAAGCTCAGTGAAGCGTGCCGTGTGGGAGTTGAAGACGATAGCCTAGAGAATAAAAAATGAAAAAAAAAAAAAAAACAAAAATTGATTTGGATTTTGCGCACTTGTCAACGCGTTTTAACGTCAAGTTTAACAGCTGGTTAGCTCGGAACGCTTGGAACGTGTTTTTCACAGTGCAATCTTTTGGCTGAGTTGGCCTGCTTTAAAGTTTTATTGTCACATTTTTTTTGCACACGGCTTGACGAAATGTGCCAAAAAGGCCGAAGCAGTAAACATTTTGTTTATTTTTGCACTCAAAAGCAACAGCAACAACAATAAAACCAGTTCAACGCGACATATGGCGTTTTATTTTGTGCAGACAAGTGGGCTAAAAACAACATATATATAAGTATATGTTTATATATTATTTATATGTGTGACTTGATACAGCCCAAATATTTGCCATACTGCAATTCACAAGTAACTTCGCAAAGTGGCCAAAAAGCCTTTTTAAGATATTGCCAAATACCTGCGCGCAAAGTAAGTCCCCATGGCTTATTTAATCAGTCAAATCCACTTAGTCAATGCCAACGTCTAAAGGTCTTTCACAAAAATCAAAATGACGCAAAATAAATAGCGCCTAGTCACAAAATTATGTTATGTCCGCTAAGCTGAAAGCTTAAGGAATGCAACAACAAAATAGAACAGGAGTTGTGTAATCGAAGATTGAATGCTCTTTAAAATTTATGGCATATTTGTGAAAATTTTATAAAAAGAGTTTTGTGATATAATTTACCCGATTTTAATCAGTTTTTGTATTTGCTAAGTTTGGGCTGCATTTCTTCGAAAATTAACTTGAAGAAGTATATTTAAAAAACAAAAATTATTTTGCTATATGATATAGTGCTTCGATCCCTCCGAATTCGACATGTGCTAAAAGCCATAAGAAATCGTATATATGTAAAGTTTCATTAAGATAGCTTCTGATATTGATACTGCTCAAAAATATGTATAGCTTATATGTTTGAAGTTGTCATCTTTAACACATTTCGTGACAATGTTATGATGCCCTTTGTAAAGCGTATTAAACTCTAAACCATAAACTGAAAACCATATCAAGTAGCCGCGCCCGCATCGATATTGGGCAAATTGGATTAATTAAAAGCAGCCATAAGCAAAACACAAAACTTTATCAGTCACGCAATGACAAAAACCCTCAAAATAAAATATATATATATATTTATATATGTGTGTGCGTTTTTTTTTTACTTATCAGCAGCGGGGGTTATCACTAATGTTATTGACTAAAGCATTTTCTATATAATTTTGTGCACATTATTTGTTGACTATTGACAGTTTGTCCAATTATTTGTTGTTGCCAATTTTTGTGCTTTCAGCTTTTGAGTTTGGCTTAATGCGGTTAATGGGGCCTACTCAGAGTCAAATTGTCAAGTCGAGTGTCGCATTAAAGCTCATCAAAACTTGAGTAAATTTTGGACAAAGTTGTTGCGGTTTTTATTTTGTTTTCAAGGGGTTTTTTTTTGGTTTGGCAAATTTTATTTTTACACACACATTTTTAGAGTTTTAAGTGCTCATTAAGACGTCGTCGCCGGCGGCTGCTTGTTTTTTTGTTTTTTTTTTGAGGTTTTTTAACTTTTATTTTATTTTGGGGGAGTTTTGAATTTGCCTACGTGGATTCGGTTATTTATAGGCTTTTGGGTTTAATGTGCTCAAGAAATTGCAGAGCGTCAGAGGTCATCCACTCCCCTAAAAAGAAAAAAAAAAAGAAATAAACAGATCGTATAATGTGGCATATGTGCTGGTGGACTTTATGGCCAGGCCCCGACAACGCTTTCTACAAATCCCCCAAATTGACTGTCTCTGCTTTGTGGCCAATGGTGAATAACCTTTTAAACGTAACCAGCCAAGCTGAAATAAAGCAAAAATAAACTTACTCAAGAAAATAATAAGAAAAAAAATATACAAAAAAATATAAAGATTTTTGTTGTTTAATGTGGCCTTTGTGGTCTTTTGGCCAAATCTGCGTACATGTGAGTTATGTGGAACTGGAACTCTGGCTTAAAGCTATGCTCAATGTAGTTGTTGTTGTTGTGTGTTTGTGGTCATACGTGCCATTTTAAAAACAATAAATCGGTGTAGCTCTTTCACTTTAAGTTTCAAGCGTCCCAAATGAAAGGAAACACACACAAAAATGGCCCAAAGGCAGAAATTACGTTTAATAAATTTTTCTGGCAGATTTATAGCTGCATTTTGCATGTGCATAATTTGTAAATGCAATTTATAAAACTACTGTTGATATCCATAAACTGAAAACCGTAAAAAATTCTCACTGGTTTAGTTCACTGAACTATTGTCCCGCCTTTAGTTTCGGTTCGTGAACTGAGATTTCTACATCAATGAATCTAGCTTTTAGTTTCTTTCTGCATAACATTTTCCAGAGCTTTCCAGTGGTTAAAAGTAATTCCATTGTTCGATTCGATTACTTAGTTCCAACTTGTAGTTCCTCAGTTCCGCCGTGAAGCGTTTCAACAAAAAATACCAAATGCGCTAAACAAACCAATTAAAGTCGCTCAAACAAACAACAATCTATCGATATTTGATTTTTGGTTTGTTTGCAATAACAACAACAACAACAACAATAGCTAGAGGAACTTTAACGCCCAACTGTAAATATTTGCCTACTCAATTAGCGTTGTGTGAAAATTGTGTTCATCGAAGAAAGCAAAGCAAAGCAAACCCACAAGCACATGACAGCCCTGGCAATGGGAGAGTAATCTTTAATAACTGAATTGAAAACTACTATCTCTCTCCTGCTTTTACTCTCTCGATTGCATTTATCGATTACATTTTAGTTGTAGGCAAATTAACCAAACATTTCTTGAGCTCGCATTTTATTGTTGTTTGCGGCTAGCAGGCAGTTGCTTGTTTACCGTTGTTGTTGTTGTTGTTGTTGTTGTTGGTTGCATTTGTTGTTTGAACAACGGAACGTTCAAGTGTCATTGGCAGCTCGGGCCGCAACCATTGCCCATGCACATGAACTTCAAGTGCGCGCATTTTCTTTTGACATTTCGAGCGGTTTCAGCTTTCCAAATTGAAAAGTAGAATACAAACCGCAGCGGAGACTCCTCCCCCCTTCACCCCCCTCCACAAACATATTTGCTGTTGTCGGTGTAATTGTTGTTGTTGCTGCCGAAACGGGTTCCAAACTCTTCAAGCCGAGTTGAAAGTTCAACGGCGATTCATCGCGCCGATATTGTAATCGCTAGCGTTTTGTATACGTGTGTGTGTGTGTGTGTGTGTGTGTGTTTGTCTCTATGCGATATCCGCAGCTCATATTAAATGAGCCAGGAGCAAAGGGTAAAACGTATCGTAAGAAAGGGGAACAGGGCTTAGCAAGGCGTGGAAGGGGGACAGGTACAAGCTCTGCTAGTGCTACCCAACAACTAAGACTGGCAGTCACGGCAACGACAACAACAACAACAACAAGAACAACAACAATAATAAAAGCAACGGTGTCGGCTTTGGGTTGAGTTCAAAACGTTCGTTTTGGATTTTTGTTCGATGCGGTGGCGAAATTAAAAGCAACACGCTTAACCCGAGACCGAAACACACACACACACACACACATACAGATAAGCACATGGATATAGCAGCCCATTCATGAAGAAACCTTTGCCCACACACACACACACACACACAAACATAGCTGCTTAGCTACAATGCACAGTTGTGTGCATTGCTTTAGAAACGCTCTCTTATTGGAATTGGAATTGATAAAGGGCCGCTGCAGTTGCGTTGAAATGCGTATGAAAGGAATGTAAATGATGATTATGAAACTGTTAAAGCAACAATGGAAAAACTGTTACTGAGGCCATAAAGAGCAACAGTCGAGTGACCCCAGCAGTGCACTATTTATAAAGTATCTTTTACGAGCTTGAAATGCAACTGCTGCACGCAGCATTCAATTGATTTGACTCCAATACAGTGAAAGCTCTTTTGACGGACGGTCCCTTGTTAAATAAATCTTAAATCGCAATATTATTTCTGATCTATAAAATCTCTCAAATTAGTGATGTCAAGTTTTGTGTCCTGTTGACAATATTCGCAGAAGTTCAAGCTCTAGGAAATGTTGTCTATAGTCTTGCGGCTGTCTGTTAATTGTCTAGCAATACAATTTAGACCGCTCTATTCGATTCTCAAGAATTCAAGTGAGGGCTGCAGACGTTTAGTGATTTCAGTAATATGAGTGTGTGTGTGTTATTGAAAAGTAATATTTAAGAGTTGCGTTTTTTGGGGTAAGTGACTGTTACGCGCTCTCCTCATTTCAAACTCTCTCTTTTTAGTACTCTTACGCTTTACCTCTCTTACTCTCTCTCTCTCTTACTTTCTCTCTCTCTCTCTCAATCTCTCTCTCTCTCTTACTCTCTCTCTCTCTCTTACTCTCTCTCTCT
>SCDS01000517.1:0-52402 GCA_004149465.1 Drosophila nigromelanica
CGTTGGCCGTCGGCTGTCGCCGTCTGTCAACGTTTAAATTGCTGCCTGGCTGCAAATAAAAATTGCGTGCTTAGGTGGGCGTAGCTGACATGCCACACCTACCAAGTTGGCCAGTTGTTGTGGCTCTATCTCGCTCGCTCTCGCTAGCAGTGTGTGCGTGTGTTTATTTGCTGCTTCTGTTGTTTGTATTTATGCAACGACTCCCAAGTTGTTGCTCGTTTGTTCAGCTTGAAAATTAATTTCTATAATGGCTGCCAAGAATTGCAGCTGCATTAGCTGCCCCCACCCCCCACCCACCTTTTCCCCAATCCCCGCTCCTACCCCTTTGCGAGTTGGCTACCATAAGGTACGTGACGTGACTGCGCTTTGCAATTAGTTAAATTATAGAGCTCCGTCGCAGGCATTTTAACTGCATGCGAATGTAAATCAATCGCAAGACCCTCTCTCAAAGCACAAAGCCATGACGAGAATCCTCCACGGCGAGGCAACACGCGGCAAGGCGAGGCGAGTCGAGAGGAGAGGGCCACACAAACTTCAATTCCACCTGTGTGTGCGCTGTGTTCTTGTGTGTTCCCTAATCGCAGCCCATTTAAGATGCCAGCCTGTGGTATTTCATTTAATTGAATGGGCCATGAAACAAACATGAAACTAGCGCCGCTGATAAAGCCCAGTTAAGAGCAAACGCGCGGCTACCGTTTGCCAACCCGACACACAGATGCAGATACACAGCTACAGCTACATTTACAGATACAGATACAGATACATTGCCCAAAAGGCACTAAGTACCTAACACTTGACATAATGCGGCAACAGATAGCGGCACAGGTCACACGAATATAGACAGGAAAAGAGAGAGAAACAGAGAATGCCGGCGAGAGAGAGAGAGAGAGAGAGAGAGAGAGAGAGTGCGAGAGGACGCACAAAGGCAGCAACCTGCTGCGCTAATGAGACCTGCTGAGGATGGCTCCAAAGGAGAAAAAACAGCTGCCGAAATGAAATGAAATAAAGTTGTATACAAAAACTAAAGTATCTCTGTGTGTGCAAGCGTGTGTGTGTGTGTGTTTGTGTGTGTAGCTGCAGTTGACAGCAAATGACAAAATAAGCGGCAAATGTTTGAAATAGTTTTTTTTATTCTCATTGTTGTTGTTGCTGTTGTCGCTTGTCAGTTGGGAGACAATTTAAATTGGCTCTTTAGAAGAGCTAATCAAGTGTGGAAGCTATTAATATTGTGTTCGAATTAGGAATCTATAGAGCTAAGCTACTAAGCTATTAATTTCATTTTTTTCAGATTTCATTTCTTGTAATTTTTATTATTTTATTTTTTTAAAATGCAAATTTGAAGAGCTTTCTTAGAAGATTATACAAACATTTTTTATTTAATAATTTCATAAATAATAATTAGAATGGTAATAAGAAATAAGAATAATAAGCATTATTACAATATAGCTGTTATTATTTATATTTTTATTGATGTTATTATTGTTATTATTTTCATACTTTGTTTTCCTCAATCGCTTCAAGTCGCAATTAGTATATTAAGAATTTTAAGAATTGCACAACAAATGTTATTTTAAGTATATTATTATTATTGCTCTCAGCTTAAAAATTCTTTCCCTGTTATGTTTATTGTATAAGTACTTCCAAAGCAGATGTCGCACGTAAAGTATTGTTAATACTTTGGTTAATTTACTCTAATGATTTCTAATTTTTACTTCATAACCGTAAATATTATTTTCTGTGGGCATTTAAAGCCATTTACAGCTGCATTCATATGTTAATTGCTACTAAGGTAATTTGCGTTGTTTCTTTATACAAAAAAAGCCCCCCAATAGAAAAACAGAATGTGGCGCCTCTCATGGGCGTCTGCTCCTTGACAGCTTTATAAAACATTGCAGCACAGCAACAACAACAACAACAACTACTTGTTATTGTTATTGCGGAGCGGAAATGCAAAGTTCGCTGAAGGGTTTTTTTCTGTGCCCCAACGTGTAAAGTTCACATGTCTGTCAGCCGTCGGAGTTTTTGTCCTCTCGCAGTGGAGCACCGTGTGGACGGCAGCTAGGTGTGACCAACGGCATTGCAAGTGTTGCAAGTGCTTTGGTCACTTTTTGTTTGATGCCGGAAAATGCAGGAAAAGTGTGAACTGTGCATGCAGATACAAATCGCCCAAAGCTGCCAGACTCGCTTCAATTAGTCTGGTCAGTCAGTTCAGTTAGATATATATACCCATATGTTTTCGGTTTTGTATTGAGGGGGGCTGACATAGACCGGAAAACACAAAAAAAAAAGAAGAAAACAACGGCCACAAAAACACCAATGCAGTGAATAAGCAGACGCGCCAATTGAGTTAAATCAAAAACGACGCGACACCAGCAACAACCACAACAACAACAACAACAATAACAACTGTAGCAACAACATATGATAATAATAATGTTCTGAATGATACGAATAAATGGTCAGCGCAATCAAGAACATTTCATTGTTTTATTTAAAGCGACGGAATAATTGCCACGCACTTTGACTACAACGCCAGACAGTGAGCAGGTTAAGGGTGTGGGGGTACGGCAGATAAGGGGTGGGGAGGGGGGGGCAACAGGGACAGCAGCGCCCGCAGCCTCGATGGCCGTTGGCAGCCATTGTCGCATTGCCGTTGGTGCCAATTAAGGCGCGGGCAGTTTAATTCAATTAAACAATGCACACAAAATGGAGTTAGCAGGCCATGAAATGTGGAATATTAATATGTACTCAATATTAACTTGCATTGCCATATAATATATATTAATGATTGTATGTGAAATATATATTGAATTGAAAGACATGCTCAGAATATATAGTTCAATTATATAATTATTTTTCCGATTTATAGACAGCTCAAGTAATCTATGAATATATAGATGTCACTCTGGAAATATGTCTCGTATAAAATCTGAAATCTAATTTCGATTTCCTAGATTCGATTTTGTTTGCCAACAGCTTGAAAGTCTCATGAAGATCGCAAATTATACTTGGGAATTCTCAGAGTTGTATTGTTATTGCCATCATAAAATACTTAACTAGACACGTGCCACATACAACAAAATAATAAAATTGTATTTTTCTTTTAACCGTTTATCAGATTTGTATACAATACGAATTTACTTTGTAGTACGTGTGATTTCGTTAACTTCATAATTAAGTGTATTAAATGACACTCACCTCCACCAAATCCTTGGCCGGGAAACAGACCCGGCGGTCCGAAGGGTGGCATTTGACGGGCGCCCGGCCATGGTACGCCGCCGCCCATGCCGCCCCAGGCGACCGCAGCGGCGGCTAGAGCGCTGAATGGCGTCGGTCGTATGGGCACATGTCCGCTGGCTGCCAGCGCCGCTGGCGAGAGAATTGTGGCTGGCATTTGGCCGGAGCCGGCTCCGGAGCCGGGCGGTCCGCCGTGGCCGCTTTCCAGCGATTTGCTGCTGCTGTCGAGGCCATCGGGCGTGGAGCGCGGCGAGTCGTCGGCATTCATGTCCTCGATGTCCACAATGGAGTCCTCCTCCTCATCGTGCTCCGCGTCGTGCTCGTGCAGCATATCCTCGTCGTATTCCAACTCGGAGTCCGTGTGGCTGCTCCCACCCAGCGGCGAGTGTCGTTCGTTTTTGGCGGGCATGGAGCTGGCGCCGGCTGCGTGCGCCACCGGTGTTGAGCTGGGCGTGGAGCTGGCCGAGGCTGAGGCGGGTGGAGAGCTGGCGCGCGCATCCGCCTGAGCCTGACGCAGTTGCGCCATGGCCAGCTGCTGCTGTTGATGTTGCTGCTGCTGCTGCTGGGCGTGCGCTGCCGCCGCCGCGTGGGCGGCGTGCAGCAAGTGGGCGTGGTGCGCAACGGCGGCGGGATGAAATGCATGCGTGGGCGGCACAGCTGGTGGCCCAGCTGGCGGAGGCGTGCCCGCGGCGCTGCTCTGCGAGATGGGCGATGTGGCCGCAGAACTGGACAGATTCGTGGGTCCATCGCTGGCAGTCGGTGTGCGCGGCCGTGTGTCCGCCAGCAGCGAGGCAACGCTGAAGTTGCTCAGCCTGGAGCTGCTTTTGTGCAGATGATGTGGCGCCGGATGCACTGCAGCCAAATGCAGTGCCTGCTGCTGCTGTTGCTGATGTTGTTGCTGCTGCTGCTGTTGTTGGTGCTGTGCCAGCAAATGCTGCTGGTGTGCCAGCAACAGCGCCGACGGCGATGTTGGGCTAGCCAGCGGATGCAGTGCACCAGTGCCGCCGGCGGCGGCGGCCGCAACAACGGCCGAGGTTAGCGTGTTGCTCAGGCTGCTGGTGCTGCTGCTGGTGCTGCCGGAGCTGCTGAGCGTTGTGGTTGGCGGCACCGTCGGGCTGGTCATCGTTTGCCGCAGGCCAGTCACTGTCATGCTCCTGTTCCTGTTCGTGCTCCTGGTCGTTGCTGCGCTCGTTGCGTTCACGTTCACGGTGTTGTTGGACAGCTTTAACATAAAGCCAGTGATACGCAATTGCTGCTGGATTCACTTTTCCGTTTTGATGTTGCTTTCTTGATTAAGTGTTAATTGTAGCTGTTGGTGTTTTATTGAAACATTGCACTGGCGAATGAGGTGCGCGCGAGTTCAAATTGGCACTTGACGGGTCGCTCAGTGGAAAATATATGTGTCGTTAATTTGTTTTGATTATCTTTTAATTAATTCGCTCGTTCATCACAAGCACTCACTAATACACGCGCACACATACACATACACATACAAACACAAACACACGCACACGCACGCACGCGGCCTGCTCATCTGCTTTAGTATGTGGCGTTTAATTCACGTTCAACGACTCTGTTCGGCGGCTCTGAGACTCGAGAGAGACACGTCCTCTTGAGATCACGTCTGTTCTACAACTGAACGCAGACGGCGGCGCAACCACAGCTCTGCTGCTGCTGCCAGTCCCACACACACACGCACACACACACACACTTGCACTCACACTAACACTCACTCGCGCGCATGTTAAACCTGCTGTTGCTGCTTGGTGGTGGTGGCTGATAAACCGGCCTGACGTAGCTGTGGCGCTCTCTCGCTTCCACTCACTGCTCCGGCGAATGCAGCGACACCATTTTTATTGGCCTAACTGTTTCGGTTATGCTCTCTCGCACAGCGCGTATTTTTTCTCTTCTTATTTACATTCTGTTGTATTTGTTGCGCCGCCTTCTTTTCTACGGCCGTTCATTTCCAGTGTGGTGAGTTTTGTGCTCGCCGCGTGAGCGAGACGGCACCAATGTTGTAGTTGCTGCTGCAATTGGCTGTCCCGCTCGCACGCCTAATTATTATTGAATAATTCAATCTTCAAAGCGTTTTTGCTGCGCGTATTAGCATTTTATAACAAGCAGCCGCCGCTGCCGCAGCCACCGCAGCCGTCGCTTGTCCATTTCCACTTTGGATTTTTTGTTGCTCTCTCCCCCGTAAAGCGCCGTCTCGCTCTGACACGTCACAGCTTCCACATTCATGACTTCATTTGCCTGCCGCCTGCCGCTTGCCGCTTCTTATTAAATTCTGCTGTCAACGTAATTGGCGGCAGCGTCGTCGCGATGTCTGCTTACGTTTTGGAGTCTCGGCCGTTGTTGCCAGTTTTCCGTCTTTGGCGCAAGGGAACATTTAATTGGTGCTCCAAGCGGGCGCACACGGCGTATGGGCAATCTCTTCATAAATGTTTCATCGCTGCCCGAATAACAGTGTATGTACGAACTCGTATATACAATACATAAATAATAAACAATAAGCCCATCATTATGATGAAAAGCGAAATCATTGACGACGGCATCTTATCACAAAGCTGACATCTCGCCCAGGAAATTATGTTTTTTTATGCACCTTCTGCTTATAAAGAATCTTATGCTGCCAGCCCAAAAAGAATATAAAAATAAATAAACAAAATTTATGTCTACGGCGCACACCTCAAAGATAAACCATAAAATTCTTATCGGTACGCATAAATCGAGTAGCCAGCATGGCAAATCAATCACAAGTAAATCTGAAATATGCAGCATCCCAAAAATAAGCAGAATTTCTTCCTCCCCCCCATACCAACGTCTCCAGCCCAATAAGCGACAACAAAAGGTTGCCCAGGATAAGCTAAACTTTGGGGTTCATTATACATATATTTCATAAACGGCACAAAAGGCAGCTGTCTCTCTGTCTTGCTCACTCGCATTACTTTGCCTTCTCTATCTATCTCTTTTGCTTACTCTCCTTTGCTTTTGTGTCCTTCTCTTTCTGGTTATAATTTTACTTTACAAATTAAACTCATTTTAAGGATTATTATGTGAAAATTGTTGGCTCCAAAGTTTTGCCAGCCATTGTTGCCTCGCTTTTATGTTTGTATGGGTGGGGGTGTTGGTATAAGTAGGGTTGTCGCCGAGACGTTGCATGGGGTTAATGACGGCCAAAAGTTGCTGTGCTGTAGGAGGTTTGTGTGCTAGAAAGCACTATATATTTAATGAATCTGCTGTTCGGGAAGAATCAACTCAATTAGAGCAGCTGAATAAAGCAATTAAGCAGACAACTATTATTATTATTAAAATACACATACCTAAACATTTATAAGAAAATTTAGATTTTTAATACACTATTTTCACAATAAATAATAGCATATCTACATATATGTATATACGTCTATATATATACGTGTTTTTATAAATAGTCATGGTCAAACTTAATAAACTTAATAAAAAATACAAATTTTTTTTAAAAGAAAACTAAGAATTCCGAAAATTGGCAAGCTAATTGAAATGTGAAATTTTATTAGCTAAAAAACATATATTTTTAATTTATTTCACATCACTAAAATTTGTCATCAAGTTTCAGATATTTGCTAACGTTGAACACGTGTCGCATAAATTATCCGAAATTACGAATTATATTATCTTAAATTATTCCCAACACTTAATGCACCGATTTATATTTCCAAACATTTTAAATCATCGAAAATAAATATGCCAGAAAGCGAACATATCTACTTTAAGATAATTCTAATTATTTTACATATAAAGATTCGATTTGAATATTTATCCACCCCTTCCGCTTTCGCGCCCATTCCCATCCACTCCCGTTGCGAAACAAGTGACTGATTAAAACATTTTGATGCTGTCAGTTAAGCGCTTCATTAAAAACCAACAAAGCCGCTTTCTTTTCAATTAAAAATATTGAAATAACAAAACGCGAATGCGAGTGCGAGTGGGCCTCATTAATATCGTTTTCTACACGACTCGTCTATTCGACTATGTGTAGTTGGCCGTTGGCACGAATAATTATAGCCAATTACAAATATTAATTTCTCAGACGAAACGCGCCAAGAGTTTTTATAATCTTTATCATTATTCATTGCGCTTTGAAATACGCAAATGAGACCCGCAGCCAAAGCGAGGCGCAAATTAATTTTTCAATAAACATCATAATCATATACTACTTATGAGCCGACCGCTTCATGGTATGGACCGGCTGCCTTTCTACACCCCCGCCAACTGCTACGCCTCCAATCGCGTTCAACGTGCTCAAAGCTTTTTCTTTGCCGGCCAAAGATGAAACGACGCCGGCAGCGCAGAACGACTGCCAACCAACCAGATACAGAAACAACAACGCGCAGCAGTTTGGGAAGTTGGTCAGTTGATAAATGGCCGTCGCGTTGGCCGCGTGGAGCCGCCGCATGTAAATGTTTTGATAGTTTTTCATAATTTTTTCAATTTTTTCCTCAATTCTGTAGCTTGTTTGGCTGGCTGCTATTTGTGTTTGATTTTGTTTGCCGCGCGCCCACTTAGGCAAAGGCTCAGCAATGCAGGGCAGGGAAGCCGTCAGACGGTGGAGATCCAATTGCCATGTGCTGTGCGTGTGTATGTGTGTGTGGGTGTGGGTGTTGCACATTTATGTGGGCAGTTAGCTTTTCAAACAGCCGCAGCCGTCATCAATTAAGCAAGATTGTTGTTTTAATGGCGCAATTAATTCATAATTAAATTGCGTAATTGCTTGATTAATAATATGCACAATTTTAGCACCTGATATTCGATAATTATTCTATTTTGAATTAATATAGTTGCTACATTATTGTAATTTTATGTTCGAAACAAATATAATAGTTTGAAAAAAAAATAGCATATATAAGCGTTATATTACACTTTCCATAATATACATTTTGTTGAAACACTTTTATTAATTTTCATTTGAGACGATGGAAATCGTTTTAAATGAAAGGTTGAAATTTCAGAAAAAAGGACAATCTGAGGGACACTATTAGGTAACTTATATATTGAGATGTTCAACCCACCTTAAAGTTACGAAAATCGCATAGAAAGGCGAATTTAAAAGAAGAAATTGTAAAAGCAAGAAGAAGGTAAAACAAAAGCCTGAGAGGCGGAGAGAGAAAGAGAGAGGCAGAGAGCAGGAGAGAGAATAAGATAAAGAGAGTGGGAAAACGGGAGTGAGGGAGCATTTTAAATACAATTTTAAATATTTATACAAAAAATACATAAAGATTTTTATATTTTTTGAATTTTTGTATTTTTTTCGAACGCAAAAATAAAACCATTGCCTTTAATAAAAAAATGATGTAGACTTTATTAGCGTGCATTCAAATTGTGTTGTATATAGCTCTATTGGGCAATGAGTTCAAATCTTATAATAGTGTTATCTTATGAAAAGCCTTAGTTCAATATTGATTTAACACACATGTAGTGACTCTAATATAAAAGTCATAAGAGTCACAGTGGCTCTATGTTTTACAGATCACAGCTAAATTTTGATCGTTTTTTATCCGGAATGACATTTAGTCGGTACACACGCACACACACACACACCACAAGGGCTTAACAAGCCATGTTAATTAGTAACTGGGACAGGCGACGTTCCCACCAGCTGAGGGCATCCAAACTGAAATACAAACGCACACTTGACACTAGCAGCGATAAATACGCTGCGTTTTTGGCTAACAGAACCAGCCAAGCGCTACATAATCAAAATTTCATTATCCCTGTGATGCGTTAAATCGCTTAAACATGCTAAAAACGTTGCTACCCCCTCCGTCATTCCCTCGACCTACCAAAACGAATCCCTGCCCGACGACGCCCCCGCGTTTGATGTGTTGACAGTTCAGATTTTTGGCGGGGGATGCAGCCCGAAGCTGGTGCGAAATTTTAGTCAATAAACGTTATTGAGCCAAGGCAGGAGAGCGGCGATGAGCCTGTTTCAAGTTTTGCGCTGGGGTGGTTTGTCAACGCAAGTAAATAAAGCAACCCCCGCACACATAAACACACACACACACATACACACACACACACATTTATAGAAATACAATGCGGTTGTCAGTCAGTCATTTAGTCACAGCGGCTGTTGTGGCAATTGCGGCTGCCTCTCGTATACGGATCGCATATAGCCAGCTAAACTGTTGGGTGTCGATGGCTAAAGGCTGTCAGGAATATAGAGAACGAGAGAGCGAGAGGGGACGAGAGTGGGATGTTAACGGGGCCAGGGTTGCCACTCTGATGATGGCGCGCTCGTTTATTGAATTACATCCGCATGACTGCGCATTTAACGAGCTCTTGGGTGTCGTTTTGCTGATGGCGTAAATGTTTGCCAAACAACAAACAAATAAATAAACTTCTGATTTGGCGCTGATTGCTTTACGGGCTGTGGGGGGTTGTGGTGCCCAGTGCAAGGTTCAAGCCCGCCCACTCCCCTGACTGGTTAGTTGGCTGAGCAGAAAGTCCGTCAATCATAGCCTGCATTGAAATTGACAGTCGCCTGGCAGTTGCCAACAGTCAACAGACCCGCTACCAATTCACACTGTTCCTGGCCACTTTGCTCACGTAATTGCCAACACGGCGCATTGCGCTCGACGTACGTTCAAGCTCGTTATGATTTCTTTTCACGCGGCCATTTTATTAATTTATTTTGTATTTATTCTATGCTCGTTTACTTGGCTCCATGCTAGACAAGTTCTTATCTTCATTGCCGGCATTTAATGCGATAAGCGCAGGACGACGACGACGACGGCGTTGGCAAACAACAGGCTATCCCATTTCTACCCCTCCCGTATCCTTGCCAGCCCGTTCCATTGCTTTCTAGCCCAAACAACCCCATAAAAATGTAAATCAAATAAATTTACCTAATATCAAATTTCCCCTTCGCTGCAGCTCTACCAACAAACCAACAAGGCATTTCGATGGCCCACCCCTCGCCCAAGTCCAGCCCTGTGCCCTGCTTCCTGTCCCCGCGCCCCGTCAGCCCCCTCGTGCGCCATCATCATCATCATTCACGCTCATCCTTTATCCGCTCGTTTAACAATCGTTTAATAATTTAGCCTGGTAAATAACACTAACACTCAGGCAGAAGCGCGCCAGGGGGAGCTCAGCTTTGTTGGTTTGCGGGTCTTTGGGTTTCGGCTGTGGTGCAACAAAGATACAGTGGGACAAACTAAATCCGAATATCTTTTTAAATTTCATATCTTTAAAATTTGTTCTTTAGTGAAACTTTAGAAAACCACATAAACCATATAAATAAATATCACTATTACATTCTTCTATTTTTCTAATGCAAATTAAAATTTTGTAAATGTAAAGCTACGCATTAATAATTGTGTAAGTCAATGCCACTTCTGAGTAAATTAAAAGATTTATCTAAAATAAATTTGTTTGAACAAATTTCCGATTCCTGTACTGTATATACATATATATTTTAACCGAATTACATTATTAATATCTATTAAGTTAAATAATAAAACATATTTTTTTGTTTTTGTAATTATTTTGACATTCTAACTTCGAAGAAAGTTTGGTATAATCTCTCTATCTAATTAGACAATATTTAATTTTTGTTAATAATAACTTAAGCTTCTTTTATATTTTTAATGGTAATTATTTTCAATTATTGGTAAATAGGCCAGTTCAACAATACTTGTACTACTTTTCGGATTTGTTTCGAGCTTTCATCCACTGTTGCTGTGCTTCAGCGTGCGTTTATCCTTCTCAGCATATTAGCTGCTATCATGTGCCTAACCGCAACCCCCCAAATGCCAACCCCCGCCACAAGGATCGACTGGTGGCAAGCAGCCATTTCTGAATACCATGCCATCCCAGCAGCCACCATTCAGGGCTACTTGGCTCTCGAGTCATTTAGCCATTTAACTTTGGCTTAATTCAATTTGCAATTTTTCAAAAGCCTCTGGCTCGGCTCGGATGCTGATGATGCGGGGGCTGTGGTTTGAGGATGCGTTTAAGTTGTTGAGAAACCCCCAACCCCCCAACCACGCCCCACACCGAGTTGCTGGCGCTTGAGGCCGAGCAGAGCATACGCTTTTCAAGCGTTTTTATGTGCCTTTTGGGGGTTGGTTGACTTTTGTAATTTCAGCCGGCTGCTTCCTGGCACAGGATGTGCGGTTCTGTCGCCTTTTATGTGCCGCCTCTGGGCCAGTGCACATATTTACTTATGTATATATACACAAATTTATAGGCCTTTGGTTTATTTGTCGCCGCTCGGCTAATGAATTTTGATTGCCATTGTCTCTCCGCGTGGGCGGGGTCGGGGGCGAGGTTGGCGGGCTGTGCTGTCATTGACTTGCCTTAGTTGGTGGGCTTATTTTCGCTTTGCCTTTGCCGCGGCTGCCTTTGTGTTGCTTAATTACAACTTAATTGCGTTTTATGCATACAAATTTTCAGCTTCCTATACAAGGCGCGACGACGTCTAAAATCAAATTAGCTAAATGTATTTATCTTGTCAATTTGAGACGCGATTGCAAATGCAAATGCAAATGCAGCAGCAACTGAAATGGAGACTGCCAATCACTGAGAATCACAGTCTGCAGCGGGCAGTTCATTAGGCGTCCTCAAGCCGAGGTTCAAGTTGAAGTTGAAAAGTTGCTAAAATGTTTACAAGTCACTTTGCGGATCGCTTTCAGAAGCTGCTGCGGGCGCACAGACAATTCGCGTTACTGTTGTCTGCCATGGGACTTGGCTCTCGGCCAGGCCCAGACTCTGGTCCACATCAATTGTTTGTTTGGCTCAGATCTCACTGCTTGACTCGGCTATCTACTAGCTTCCAGCTAGCAGCTTGCTGCTCTCAGCACATTTGTTTGTCAACTGCGTAGCCGTTCATGGTCGCTGGCTTTCGTTGGATTTCTGCTTTGCACTGATTGCACTTTGCACAAGGATCTGGCAGTAGCTTCTCGCGCAACGCACATAAAGTGTCATTCCGTAGCTGCTAATTGACATCGCACACAGCCGCCAGACATTGCCAGCCCAGTAGCTGCATCCGAAGCACAGCCACAGCCAACTCTATACTTGGCCAATTGTTCTCCTCCCTGTCACCATGCCCCATTCATGCGATTTGAATGCACGCGCGGCGCGTTTCAATACCCTTACAAAGGATTAAAATGAATAGGACATAAAATTGGGTTCATGGCACTTTTAAAATGTTAGATAATCTATTTTTTATGAATATTCAAAAATATGTTATTACATAGCTTTATAATAAGGTTAAAATTCTTCTTGCTTACAAGAAATGTTTGTAAAAAGTTTAGTTTAAACAAACAGTCTTTAATATACATATTTTAACTCTTATTTTAATAAAAAATAAAATATATTCTTCAATATATTGCTCAATTTACTAATTTATATTTATTTTGATTTGAATTTATCAATCAAATTCGTGAAATTTGATTATTTTATATTATTAATAAATAAGTTATAAAATATTAACTTCATATGCTATACAATTTTTAAAGTATTTAATGAGAAAAATATTAACTAATTTATATATATATTAAATTTATTTTTTAATAAATACATTTCTAAACAAAACTTTAATGAAGCAAACAAGCGTTTATAAAAGAAACTTTAGAAGAATTTAAACCTGCCAATAAGTTTGTCTGAGTACTTACTAAGATTAACTGCATAAATATTTATAAATATAGATATATGTTGGCTAATGTCAGTAAATTAGCTTTATAGCAATTTCTCACCTAAGCCCCTTATGTTCTACCAGCTTGAATTGGTTAGCCAAAGGGTATTTGTGCCGCGACTTGCTAATTTCGAAGCCATACATTGTGATTGGGTTTATTTATAGAGCCCGGTAGCTGTGCCACACACTCAAAGTGTCGCAGTTAATTGGCAAATGTGAGTCAAAGTTTATAGAAATCTGCCACAAACAATTGGCGTGACGGCGCTTTGAAGTCATAATAGATGTATCCGAGAGCTGCCAGTTGCAGATGCTGCAGCCAAAATGCCAAACACAAACTGACCAAGCGCAGCCAGCGGGCCGAGTCGGAGCCACTGAAGTGCCGACTCGCCACAGTGGACAAGGGGCAACACCTGACAATGGTACGAGATCGGACCACACTGTGGCCGGGCACTGTTGCCATATTGACACATGGTAAATATTGACGCTTGGTAGTTGGAATGGCCCGACGAACCGACTGAGATGAAGAGGTTGACGGAGACGTGGCCGAAACCGAAGTTGAAGTCGGCGCAAATAAATCATAAATACTGAGCCCGCTTCGTGTTTGGCAAAGTAATTGAGTAAGTGGCGGCAACGGCGGCGACTTGTCATACCCATTAGCATTTGTTTGTGAAGGTGCTGGGCGGCGGTTGCCGCAGAAGCCGAAAGTCATACGGCGTAACACAAATGCCACATTAATTGTTTCAAGTTGACGACGCGACGGCAGCGGCGGTTCTTCCGCAAATATTTGCGCTCATTTTCAAGTGGCAAGATTATGACGCATTCACGCCAGCCATGCAGCAGCCACAACAGCAACAACAACACGAAACGGATCTGACAGATATTTGCAGAAAACTCAGCGAGAGTAAGAAAATAAGAAAAAGAGAGAGAGAGAATAAGAGTTGAGAGCAGTTCCATGTCCACTTGTGTGTTCCAGTTTTTGAGTCAAGTTGAGTTGACTTTTCAGTTGGCTGCTTCAGCTTCAGCTGCAGTTATTAATTGGTATTTAAAGTAAAGAATAATGTTAGCTCAAACAAAAGGACACAACAAGCACTTGAGCCGACCGTCGATTGTCGAGTGCCGAGTGGCTCATCCATCACCCACAGCGTCTCGAGTGCGCCGACTGTGCACGTATGTAGGTAGACCAAATTGGCCTTTCAGTTAACAGGCAGCTGGTTGTACTCAAGTAAGCCAACAGCCAACAGTAACAACAACAGCAACTTGTTGTGTGCTGCGCACTTTTTCGACAATTGTTAAGAGGGCCCGAGAACCGCAGGACACTTTTTTCTGATATTGGCTATTGGCAGTTTTATTATTTTCACACTCGAAAATAATTGCACGCTGTGAGCTTAGCCAGCTCCGAGCGCAGACGCAGAGGCACCACACCCAGTTGCGCAGCCTGTGCCACCAGCCAGACCTCGTGGTAATTGTCCGACTGTCCAAAGTTTATGACGCCGACATGGCAGCTGTGGCCCATGCCTATTACCTAATGTCAGAGCCAGCCAGCTAGCCGAGCCGTTAAAACGACTGCCAAAACATTCAATAAATATGTTGGCTCATATAAATTATGGCGGCTAATGAACACGCGCGCCATTTGCCGCTAGCAATCCTACAGATACATATCCTCTAGGCACAATAAAGCGCAGTTGCATCTGCTGCTGCTCCACGCTTATCAACCGCCACCAATCTCTAAGATTTCTTTGGAAATTTACTATATCAATAGCACCCAGCACACAATGTCGACACTTTCGTAGCCCAAACCCTGCCCCGACAGCCGTCGCCTTTATGAGCAACGTATGGCAACTATTGTACCTATATATAGAGTTCCCCTTTCCCCTTGTCCTTCACCGTCGTCTGATTGAAATTTGTGAGCTACTTGGCTTTATGGTTTGCTAATTAATGGTAGATAGACGATAAGAAAGATCAAAGTCAAAAGCAACAAAAGTTTGGGTGAATTAGTAATATGACATAGAGTTCGATTCGATAAGGACATGATATAATCAAAATCAAATTGAATAAATAGAATATTGAACATTTTCAAACAAAGTACTCATCTGAAGGAAAATATATTTACTACAAATATGATTATTATTATTAATATTATTCAGGATTATTATTACTATATTTATTAAATATTTGTATCCTTCAGTACTGACCCTGAAACCTATTCTTAACCTGTGTTTGATAAATTTGTTAAGCAAATTACTAAAGAGGAGTATATGATATTTCTCAAAACAAAAAAAATTCGAAAGCTTTGAATGTCAAAATGTTTGTACATTTTTAATTCGATAATAACCCATTAACTGATGTGGGCTTTATGGTATATATATCCAAGTTTCAAGTGTGTAGCCTCAATAGAAAATAGGTTCTTTCATACGGACAGACGAACGAATCGCAATACAGACATAGCACAAACCCAATATACTCTTTATACTTCGTAAACGAGTATAAAAAACAACATCATTTGAAGTTTAGAAATAATAATTTTTAATGGTCTTCAAATGGATTGCTATAAGTCGGTTCACATTCAATTATTATTTGTCAGGGGATTTCGAGGTTTTATTAAAATAGCTAATTCGTAATTGTCTCTCAAGCACATTTACTTCGCCTTTCAGCAATGAAACAGAAAATCAGTCCAAAAAATATCTTTTAATTATATTTCTAACTGCGCTGGCAATCAATAATATTTAGCCAGAACTCGGCCAGCTGTCTGAGCCCCCAAACAATGGCATTTACCAGGTAAGGTACCAATTGAAGAGTGCAACCTCTATAGCCGATAAGCGCATAATGCCCCGCCTGCACTTTGACTTCCAAATTGGCTGATCCTTGGCAACAAAGAGCCAAATCCTGCTAATCCGCTTGTAGCCTCTGCTGCCTTTTTGACACTCATCAAACGGCCCAACAACTTGTGAAACTCAAGTACTTTGTGTTTGTGTGAGCGAGTCTATCTTTTGCATATTGGTATTGTTTTCAAATTTTTCACACAGCAAATTCTGTCGAAAAAAATATTGGAAAAAATTTCAAACAATCGGCTTGTCAGCAAAGTGGATGTCAAGGGAGCGGAGTACAGTTCATATATATATATATAGTATTCATGGAGTGGATGATGCATTCGAGTCGCTTTGTCGTCGAGTTCATTATTAAATCATTTTGACTTGTCTAAGACATTTGACACGTGATCTGGCCACACACGCTTACAGCTGGACATGACTTGGCCAAAATGGTTTTTCATATGCAGATTTGCAGATTTTGGGACAGCTGATGAAACTTGCCAACCATTTATGGGTATGGATAAATAGCAGTTTGTTGTTTTGTCGAGCAAATCAATTAAGGGTACTCGACTGTTTCTGTATATGTATGTGTATCTGTAATGTTCAGCTGTTGTCCCGCGTAATCTAAACATAATTGGCTTGTTGCGCTGCACAAAAGCCAAAAATAATGAGGGTGCACAATATCAACGGTATTATAAATTGTACAATACAAACGTGGGGGAGGCAAATAGGCGATTCGACAGATTCACAGATTCACGAATTCACAGATTTTCATTTATTTAGGCAATCAAAACAAACAGAGACAAGCAAATGCCATGATAAACATCTCCATAATGGGCTGATTTGAACAGATCGCATGATATGAATTTTGTGACTGGGCTGCGAGTGTGATACGATTGGCTCTGGCTAAGAGGAACATATGCTTTAATTGCAGCTCGTTTGGCATTTGCCACAACTGACTGGGGATGGCAATTAAATTGCTAGTCAAGGACTCGCATTTGTATTCGCATCGTTATGCGGGCGCTGCGGAGCCTATTTGGAGGTGCCAACACACATTTGACAAAGGCAACACAAAAGCGGGTGCTAGTTGGAATTGCAGTATATGAGTATAAAGGTGCCGAGGCCGCCAGTTGTTGGACAAACGCACACGCCCCGACATCGGGAGTCGGCCGAGGACCGGCCGCATCTTGTGGGAGTGACCAAAACAATTTTCAAATTAAAAACCACTAAAGATGCAGTTGACACGCTTCATATATCAACGTTGCCGAACTGTAGCACACCTTTTTTGATTTCCGGGAAAATTGGCCAGCTCTATAGTCATGGGGCGTTAAAACAGTTTGGAAAACACTTTGGTACTTGCCACTTGGCACTTGGTTGGCCGCTTCGCCGGCACGCTGGCAATTAGATGCGCTTCACTTGAACCTCTTTAAAACACAATTGCTAGCAAAAACAACACACACTAACAGACAAAAGAGGTGTAAAATTGTGTGTTTGTGTGTGTGTGTGTGTGTGTGTGTGTGTGTGTATTTCGCAAAAGCCGCTGGCAACAATGCCCGGCCACTGATTGAAACAATGGAGTGGTGCAGGGTCCCGGCCCAGGATGCAGGCATAGCTCAGACAATGGCCAAGACGCGGCTGCTACAGTTTTTGCAATTTGAAAGCGTGTAAAAGACGTTGACGTCAACAGCGACGGCGACCCGCGGCCAAAGGTGCACAGAAAACAATGCCAGTGCATTGTATTGCAAGCGGAGGCGCTACAACAATCACAACAACAACAACAATAACAATAACAGTCTGAAACCAGAGACCAATTCTGGCCAAGCTCTTCGCAAAGATCTCTTTGCGTCTTATCAAAACTGATTTGTTTTCTGAAGATTTTTGTGGCAAGTTCAATAAACCCCGAACCTCAAATTCAATAAACTCCTAAAAATTACGGGGCATCAGCGATAGTTTGCGTGGACCCGCGAGACCCGCCACCTTATCAGCTCAAATTAAAACATTGCGCTTGTAATTGGCCATGGCAGGATAACATTGCTGACAGCGAGCGGCCTTATCGACAGCGGACCCGCTGTGTAATTGAGGCTGTCGTTGAGTGTGTGCGCCCCCATTCCCCTTGCCGCTCTAATCAGCCGGCATAACGCTTGACTAGCCCCAACGGCAACCGCTTATCGACCCATACTCTCGCTATATACACGCACACACACACATAATTATGTGCAAGAGATAACCTCCCTTAGCCCCGTCGCTGGAGTCGAGCAGCATCCAAGTATCCCTTTGGCATCCAAACTATCGCTATGCTGTGTAAGATTTATGGACTTGGGCTGACAATTAGCGCCGATAACTTTTGGTTGGGTCTCAGCTATTCCCCAGTTGCCATTGGAAAATTGAAATTGCCTGTCTAATTTAATGAATTATTATACCCAGGCCCAAAAGTCGCGCCGTTACATACTATTGTAATTATCAATTAATATTGGAATTATTCAAGCATTGCAAATGTATGAATATATCATAAATACACTTGGAGAAGTTTGTCATTTCTTAACCTAGGAACAAAGTTTTTATACCATAAATTCTTTAATACAGAACTAAAACAAAATAAAATCCAGACAAAATTAAAATTTCCTATCCCAAAAACGAAGTTTTTATATCAAGTAATTTTATTTTAAAAATGAATTTTTTTTATAAGGCACTTAAATTAGTATTCAATGTAAAAACTAATTTAACCCCATATTTGAGCTATGCAAATTATTGTATGGCACAATAATGGAAATATTTGAAATTTGTATTTTTCTGTGAGTGTTATAATACACTCTCATAGTTGCAGCTGTCCCTTACACACTGGAGGGGCGTGGCAGCTCGACTGCCCAAACATTAAACGGTAGTTAATGCGATTAGAGAGTACGGCTCGACAGTAGTAAATATTATGCTGCGATGGAAACACTCTACACAGACAGCCAAACATGACCAGCAGCTACTTTCTCCGTGAAGCGTGCCCAGAACTGGCGCCAGAGGTGGACACTTGTCGCACATTCCGCGACGCGTCGCTTTCTTTGTGTATCGCATTACCAAAGGGGGGAGTAGCTGCAGCAACAGCAACAGTTGCTCGTGGGAGTTATCCTTTCCCTCACACGCCTCATTAATATGGCTCATATTTTTCACGCCACGGAGCAGGAAAGTCTCTGCCTAATGGCTTTGCGTCAAAGAGTTTCCAACGAAACCAGAGATCGTTAATAAAATACTTGTAATAGTTTCTGTTTCTATTTCTATTTCTCAAATGCTACATTTAAATGAAAGCATGCACAGCGTTGCTTTCGTTTGCCAAAGAAAAAGCATCATTCAAGTTCAGCTAAAACAATCAAAATGGCGCATTTGTCGCCATTTTGCTGTATTGAACAGAGGCAATTTAATCAACCTACTGACACATAAGGCATGAAATGGTATGAAATGCAATTTTCATCATCAAAATTTATTGTTATTGTTGTGCGTTTGAGTGTGCGAGCAAATGGCTGTCTGGCAAAATGGCATGCAAATGGCAATGGCAATTGCATTAATGGTCTTCTCTGTCTCATTATACAGGCATTATGCTGTCAGAAAATAAACAGGAGCAGGGGTAACTGTATGGGTAGGGGAGATGCGACTCGAATGGGCATATTCATGCTGGTCAATTGCCAAAAATCATTGCCATTATTAACATGCACACACATACACACACACGGCGTCCAGTGAAGCGGGCTAAGCAGATTGGGGGATATTATTGCCACTATTACGTGTATTGTTATCCTTTCAACACAAAATGGCCGCCTGACAGGCTCGTTGAGCCGCCGTCGTTTGACATTCAAATGCCATTGTTCCCAGCTAACTGTGCGTGCCGAGCCACATCGGGAATCGCAGCGGGCAGCTGACGGCCAGCGATTAAAATCTCAGCCAGCGTACACAAAAGTGCTTGGAAAAGCTATGCAAAATATTTACCATGGTGTGAAATTTTTGGCATACACATAAATTAAATAGATTTCATTTCTTTTAATTTGATAAGTGCTAGCTACCAAAGAGGAAAAGGCATTAAAATTTTAATGATATGAGAGTTAGACTACGTTGCTGTTAAACTAAAGGTTGAAAGATCTAGATTTGTGCTGATCATAAATCTAGTTTCTTAATGAATTGTGCGAACACTTCAGAGTTTGCCGCCAATTGCAGCTGTTTCCGCTAGTTTAGTGCAACGAATTGTAAATTTCTTAAATGTTTATTAATTGTTTGAACAGAATTGATAATTATATAGATTATTTGGTGGCGGCATCGGCGCTTAATGTAGACAAACCTGCTCCAATTACAGCGCGGATATTCCCATACGAGGGCGGAAATACGAGCGCACCGAAACGCGCACACCGCGATCGCTGCCTTGCCAGGATCGTTGTCAGACTGATTGCCGCTGCAAGGATCGTTAGTGGCAGACAAGTTGGGCGCAACCGCAACAACACAATTCCCGGGAAAACCACATTCAAAGCCGCATCGGCAACCACACGCGGCGTTTCCAGGCCTTACACTTACTTACTGGACGGGTGCGGGGGCGGCGGCAAAGGCGTCGGCGGCGTTACAGATGCTGCAAGAAGCTGTCACTTCCAACACATGTTTTGACCGCGTCAATAAATCATCGCATGCCAGGCGTGTCAACAACAACCCAATGACACCAACTCACTTGAAGCCTTCTTCAGTATTTAACTAGATTACAACCCTATTATAGCGAAAGCAAATCTTCAGCACGGAGACAAATTCTCATCACAACATATTCATATATATCATAAAAACATATCGTTCGCTTAACTAACAAATACTATCGCATAATTATGTATAAATCATTAACGTAATTGTTTAATTTTTGCTGACATTCTTAAGATTTTGTCTAACAAAAATAATTCTGCACCTAAAACCCTATACAAAAAAAAGTTAACAGTACAGTACAATTTCCTTAATTGAGATAATTGTTTTTCTACCGATTATCTATTTAGCATTTGACGGGTATGTTCAGTTCAATAGTGAACAACCATCATATTTATATTATTCTTTTTGTATTCCCACACTGTATTGCAAAAGCCTGTGCAAGGCATTTTAATTGCTTGATTATCATTTCATTTATTTTCAATAATTCTCACTTAGTTTTTGCCCAACCAGCAGCCTTTTAAATAGAGTCCAAATTATCTCAGCTAGACGATCTTTAAGATACAACAGACAAACTGCTGGCTATTGGCAAAAGATGCAAAGTCAAGGACCCAACTGACTGCCCACAGCTGAAATGCCCAATAAATTTCAATGTTAATTTAAATGAAATTCATTAAAGGCTCGGCACAGACTCTGCAAGAGTGACAGAGATAGATGGAGCGAGATTCTATTATAAATCAAGTAAAAATTTGAAAATTCATCGCCACTTTAGTAACCCCTAATGACTTTTATGTAGGAATTGTTTTGGGCAATCAAGTCAAACCAACGCGACCGGGGTCCTGGCCAACCCCCGTGCTAAATTAGCCAGGCATAAGGACGCAGGGGTTGCACGAGGGACAAGAAACAAGGCAAAAGGTGCAAAATGCACAAATGAGTATAAATATTTTCACAATTAACGAGAAATTAAAGGCGACAAAGATGCATGGCGGTAAAAAGAAAAAAATAAAACGCGGCTGCGGCAGTGATCCTGCCATGAACTGATCCTGTTAGAGTTAGACAAACAAATAACAACCACTTCATGAGCCCCGGGTCCGGGCACACTGGTACTCGACCCAGACAATGGCCAGAACACGCATTTAATAGACTCGGCGCAGGCTGATGCTGATGCTCCTCATTGAGCTGATGATGATGATGTCCTTCTGGCATTTAATGCGTACAAAATGTCTAATAAATTAACTTCACTTCACTGTTTGCTATTTGAGTGTCTCTCTGTGTGTGTAAGTGTGTGTGTGTGTTGTGTTTTGTGTAAGTGGCCTGAAAGAAAAATCGTTTTCAAATGAATTTCAATGCAACGAAGCGTAAAACATTTTACGCTGCGAGTCGTTCGCCGTTCGCCGTTCGACGCTCGTCATTTTTGGGGTGCGGGAATTAGGAACGGGAGCTGGACAAAAGGACATGCGGCGGCTGCAGAGAACAGAGATATGGATATGCTATTAAACATTTTATTAATGAATCCTTTCAATTGTTAGCGCGTGATTTCACTTTCACATGCGCGCATATGAGACTCGGCAATGCCGCCATTCAAGGACAATTAAATGACAGCAGGCTGAAGGACTCGCTGTGTCCTAAATAGGGAAGCCAATTGCTGTTTATGAAATGCAACCCAATGAGCCAGAAAGCATAACCAACGTTTTGTATATGATTGCTTATAAATTTGGAGTCGTATTGCAGTCGGAATGTAAAGGATAACAGATGAAAGTTGCTTTGCCGCTACTGTTCCCATTTTCTTAAACGGTGTCAAATAATTTCCTGGATTTTCTACAACGCCTGTGCGTTAGTTTTTTTTTAAAGAAAATGAAATGATTTTCTTCTTTGATATTTATGATAGCGGCACGGCTTCTTGTAGTAGATTTAAAAAGACGGCGTTTCCACGTGTTCTGTGCCAACATGTGCTATTGAAAAGTGTATTGCGATCAAGCTGAATGCACGTAAAAGTATGCTATAGTGAATTATGTAGCTAATTCCCAGAATACAATACTATCTTTAGGATTGTTAGGAAAGGTTGTTTATATTTATTTTAACTATCTCTACAAATTTAGACTTTTATAATTAACGATCGTTTTAAGAACAAATCCCTGACAGTAAAAAAAACTACGTTTTTTAATGTTAATACTAAAGATATGTGTTTTTTTTAAATTTTTGTAATCTATGTCAAAAGTAGTATATTTGTCAAATAAATAATCGCCTGAAAATTAAGAGTTAATTTGTAATTTTATTGTATATATAATTAAAAATTAGAGACTTACTGTTTATAATTAAAGTCCACAATTAATGTCTGACCGTCCAAAAATAGGGTTGTTATATACATATTTTTATACTAAATAATTAAATGCTAGGTAAGATCAAATTACTAAATCAATAATTTACCATATAGGTGCAAGAATATCTAATTCTTAGACAGCTGGCGACAAACTCTTTCCTTTCGTTATCAAGCAAAACTAACTGTAAAGAAGATCTGTTCAACCATTATGGATCAATGTTATGACCCAATACAATTTTGATTTGAGAATATTATTTTAAATGTCAAGCGATTTTCTATGGACTACAGCCAGTGTCAAATGAAAAGAGTAAAAGATGAGCAAACAAAAGCCAGGAGCGTTGGCATTATCAATTGGCTTTGAAGTGCCAATGAATGGCATAAAAAATCGTGGTGTAGTTTTCATTATGAGCGAACCATTGAACAAATTTGCTCTACATACATCTCTTTCATTTGCTAACGCACACTCTCTCGCTCTGTCTCACTTGTCACAGGCGACCGGTGGCGGCACATGCAGCGACATCGACTAATACGATTATAAATATGCGATTATTAACACTCGATTGCCTTCTGACATAATTAAGACATGAGAGTCTATAGAGCACGGCGACGCACAGCGGTGATGAGGCTGAGCAAATAAATGGAGAATCGAGGGTTACACACACTACTTATGTACAATACATACTACATACATACACATAACAATGGCCGCGGCGAAATGTCACACGGTAGAATTGGCTGACATTGGCTGATAAGTGACATGTGCTGGGGATGCACTCGACTCGCCATAATGGCCTGCTAATAGACCCGTGTACATCATTTAAAATTAAATGTGAAACCACAAACAGGCCAAGGATAAATGGATACGCAGGGGCCACAGTGACAACGGCCCAAATTAAATATCTTGTGATTAATGAGGCCTACGGCATATAAACTCAACTACATTCGACTTCAGTTAACCCAAAGTTGAAGATCTAAATGGTTTAACAATTAATAAAAGATTTGAACTTCAATATTTTTTTTTAATTCATGAAATTACCGCAATATTGGTATTAGTTTTAGTAAGCTTGAAACGATAACAAAAAATATGTATCTTTTTTGATTAACATTACAAATTGACTAAACAAAAATAAAAATCAGCGTCAGCGAAAAGACAAAAGATGAAGTTAGTGTAAAAAAAAATTTTCGGAAATAGAGTTATATGCTTATTATTATTCACTGTTTGCTATTTGTTATATTGGGAAAGTTAAATGTAATTAATTAAATTAAATATAGTTACTTTGTTATGCATATTTGTATAATTTTCTTTAAATTAAGTATTTGCCATTTAAATATTGGCTCACGCAAATTGCGTTGCTGTAAATAAAAATTGATTATAAATTATTTTAATAACTTGGAGGCATCAATTTAAGAAACCAAACTGAGAAAATCACGAAACGTGTAATACAATTCATTCGCAGCTGAATTATTGCAGCGCAGACCAGCCTAAAATCAAAAGAGCTTAATTAAAAATATCAAGAACCTACAAGCTTTGTGGTCGATCATCAAAGGAAACTTGAATCATGTATTTATTAACAAAACAAAAAAAAAACAACTTTTAATAAAAGAGGTGTGAATTCAATTCAATCATAATATACAAGATTAATAATGAATTTGCCTTTAATTGGCATAATTATTGTACACAATACAAATCGCGCCGGCCTTGCATATCAAAAGGGAAAGGATGGAAGCTCGTTTAGCGCAATTAGCCACAATCGAGTTTATATGTCAAATTAATAAATAATCAAGTTGAAGGTGGCCAGTGAACAAGTCGAGGTTAAGGCGCATAAATTGCACAATTTGAGGCGTTGATTTGTTGCCAGCGAACGGGTTTTTTTTTGTTTTGTTCGATTTCGGTTTCGGTTTTTGCGCCTGCGACGGGACCTGCGACTGGAACTGAGTCTGGGTTTGGGTCTCGGTCCGAGTCTGGGGATGTGTGCGGCCTGTCAGTTGGCCGTAATTTCTGTTTAACTTTGGGCGCGCTGCTTCGATAAATTATCACAATTTGCGTTGCATTTAACGCCGCAGTCGCAGTCGCGGTCGCTGCAGACGCTGAAGTCTCGCTCGCTAAATTAACAGAAGCCGAATGCAACTAATTTGCGACAAAACGCCCTCAGGTACTGGCCGGGCGAGCCAATAAATCACGTCAGCCCAAAGTGGGAGCCCGAGAGCAGCCGCTTGCCATCATTTGGCGCTCGAATTTGTTGTCGTCGTCTGCATGCGCGGCAAATAAATTGCCAGGCCTGGCTGAGGCCCAGTCTGAGGCTTAGGCACGGGCTCAAGCTGAAGCTGAAGCTCAGGCTGACGCTCGGGTCGAGGCTGGGGGCAGGGGTGGCAATTGTGCAGGATCACCATGAAATGGGATTAAATCGCACAAAAATGTTCGTTAGCGTCAATGAAAAGGCCAAAAAGCGCTGCAAAGCAGACCAGCCCAATGGCAGCGCATGAATGGAATCCCAGACGCGACTCCATCTCCATATCGAAGACTCCAACAACAGCAACAACAAGAACTGCGACTGCAACTGCACTGCAGCTGCAGCTGCTGCAAACGAGGCATCCTCCTAGTCGGGGCCAACAACAAATTAACACCTTGGCTTTTGTGTTGCCACTTTGGGTACAAACAATAAATAAATATCACTCCACGCGGCGCGGCCTGTCAAGGCGTCAGGCTCAGAGGTGCGACAGCATGCGGGGATTCGCAGACTCCTAGCTGCTTGCCCCGTATTCAGATTGGCAAATTTATCGCCTTTTAATTAAAGTGCAAGCGACCTGGCCCTCAGTCAGCAGCCAAGAGCCAGCTAATTGCAGCTCAATGAGACGCCGAGTCCGATTGCCATACGATACGGTTGCGGTTGATCATAGAGCTGGGTGCGGCCACAGCGCACAGTGGCCAAGTGCATTTCCGCTGCACTGCAGCTCGATTAGATCTTGCAGTCGTCTGGCAAAATAATTGACTGGTTTATCTGACCAGTTTGCCAAAAGATGTGTACACATATCCAGCCGATAAGCTCCTGCACTACAGATCTGCACGGATCTGGGCCTGTTGCCGGGCTTCCTCATCAAAATTGAGTAATTTAACTACTCAATTCACGATAAATAACCTACTGCGAGCCTGCCCGGGCACAGCAAGTGCCCAACTGGGCAGCGCGGGTGTCGATGCCTGCACTTGAACCGCCGGACATGGGATCGTTAGTGGCATTTGAGGTGTTTTGAAATTGCCGATCATTATGTGAAAACATGCGCTGCGCACAGCGAGGGTATTCAATAAAGTTTACGAAATAAGTAACACATATTTTAATACTAATAAATAAAAGTAACTGTGGCTCAGATTTAGATGCACGATAAATCTTACGGTCAACCCATTAAAAAGAATTTAATTCTGTTTTAATTAAATTCTGATTTTTAAATTTTGCGTACATTTTGAACGTTCGAACAGTAGGTATAGTAAGTATATATGGTGTCTCTGGCAACATCAAAATTTTTATAAAATGAACATGTAGTTCATGTAGTTTATATAATTCTAAACTATATTGTGAGTATCTTAAAATTTAAATGATGCACCCAATACGATCGTGTTGACCCTCCTGTTAGTTTGCCTGTTTGCCGCCGCATGATCAAAATGATCGGCCCAATGTTTTGTGATCTTTCAGCGAACGTTCAACTTAATCACAGCGCACATTGTTCAGCTTCGACTTGGACTTGGACGCCAAAGCACAGCAAGAGGAAAAGGGGCAGGCTGGAAAGGGGGATGGGACGTTAACAACTGCAGAGATGTAACTACGAGATACTTATTGCACACTTTGTTTCTGATCGAGCTGGTGCAGGCCCAGTGCAATTTAGTTCATTGTTATAAGTGAGTGGGGTTAAGTACAAGAGTAATCTACGAGTTTCAGTCGCCCGGCTGCGTTCCCTTGCTCCCTCCTTCCCTACCCTAGCACAGCATCAGCATCATCATCATCATTTGTAAAAACTGATTGCATTCCGAGGCACATGTGTGTGTGTGTGTATGTTTGTGTATGTTTGTGCCAAGTGGCGAGTGTGCCGGAGCAAAGGTGTTATAAAATTTGTTTAACTTAATTTCAGCGAGCGCCGCCATCGAGAGAGTTGACGCGGCTGGAAACGTGAGCGGTCCTCCTTTAATCAAGTCGCTGGGCCGGGTACGATCAATCAAGTCATCAATTTGAATGTGTTGTAGCACAAAATATAGTTATTTTCAATATATATTTTCAGCAATAATTCAATTTGCAATTATCCCATCCCAAGTGTTTTGACTCCGAGCCGTCCAACCGATCCAGCGATGGACAACAATAACATGCAGAGATCGACTTCGACTTGGGCTGGAGTTGGATCGTTGACCGATTGGTCATCGGCGTCATCAAGCAGAACAAATGAGCGGCCCCGGGGCAGCTCACGAGTTGCCGAGTTGGAGGGACCGTGGCTGGTGTAAATGAACCCAATTGATTAAAGCGTAAATTAACCTGGGGTTAACAATGTTTGACTGCATTCGTTATTAATCATTGCACGTATGAATGCCTAATCAGTTAATAAATTATGACTGGTTTACGGGCGGCGATTGTCAAAGTTGCCACTCGGCATTCCCATGATAGAAATTTCAATAAACGATGATTAGCCCGAAAGAAGAAAGTGCGATTGGACAAAGAGACGCCCAAAATAAGAATCTGGTGTGATAAACAGAGCAATAAATAATTGTTAAGCATCCTCTGGAGATCGTGAAAAGAACTTTTCTTTTTTCTATCACTTGAAACTCCAATTGAAATTCACTTCTTCAAGGTTCAATTGAATTTTGAATTGAATAAAACTCGTTCGCGATCCTCACAATTGGCCAGATTGCCGAGAATTAATTTTTCATCATTACTATTTCTGAGCTCTGATCGACGAGATCGCCACAATAAATCAATCAACAATGCAGCCAAGGCCAGAGGTTTTTGGTATCGGTGCATAGGCAGACACTGCGTCTGGCATGGATCATGCCCAGACCAATGTGGCCAATATGCCAGACTGTTTGGAGCCGTTGCTCTTGTTGATTTGTTTACAATTTGACTTATCACAATTCATGCTTAGTTGGCACTTTTTTTTTATTATTTTTGTCGATCTTCATGGGGCTGGGCCCGTCAACAACAACAGCAAAGGCAACGGCAGCCCAACGGTAGACGAGGCTTATGTCAATAAAACTTCTTCAGCAGCATTCTGGAGTGGGAAAATTGACAGGCTTAATGATCATGCCGCCAAAGAAAGAGTAAAAATGACGTTTGGGGTTCAAGCGGAAAAATCACGGCCAAACGAATTCGTCAAGGCTTTCACAAAGAAGGACTTTAGCTTAGTAAGACACAAGAATTTAAATATATGGTTTACCAATTTCCCAATTCTCTAAATAAAAATATTCTATTCTCGTTGAGTTAAGCATATTTACTATATCTATATAGACTGTTTAAGCTGTTATTATACTTTAAACGAGTATTGCGTAGTCGGAAACACCCGACCTCAATGTTCTTACTTGTTTCTGTCACTCCTATAGTAATCCCATCCAGGACAAGTTGTTTGGTTGTCTAGCTATCCGATTGCCTGAACGCCTCGTCCAGCTGGCTAACGAACTCATTTGAGGCAAGGCAAACGACTCGCAGACTTTAATCCGTGATCACAATATTTCAAGCTTTTTGTCGCTATGAAAATTAATTCAGTTGTCTAATTTTTGCAAAATTTACTAAATAAATTGCATGTTGGCCGCTGCATGGAAGTGTCCAGACATCAAAAGCCGGCGGACACAGACGCGGACATGGACACGGGCACGGGCAATGGCAGCCATGCCAAATGCGAGTCCAAATCCTCACAACAAAAGCAACCGGAGGGGGAAGCGTGCTTATAAAATATTTTGATATTTGAGTTGCATTCATGTTAAGTTAAGCCTGGTTTATGAGTGTTGAAAGTGCGGAGCGGTGTGGTGGACTGACTGGCAGCCAGGTAGTCTGGAGCTGGTGCTCCGTGATTGCAACTATTGTTGTTGCGACCAAATGTGGCATGAAGTTTAAGGCTGCCATCAAATTTGGTAAAGACAATTTTAAATGTATGCGATATGGCTTATGAGGCGGGCAGGAAATTCTTCGTAAAACCCACTCGTTGCATTGTAATGCGCCTTTGTGTTAAACAAATCATAAATCAATAAAAAGAAAAACTAAGCTGCAGCATTCCACAAGCCAAGCCTGGCCTGGCCAGGCCAGAGCAGACCAAAGCAGACCAGAGCCAGGCCAGACTCTGGGACTCTGTGGCCTGCAAATGCCTGTCCACGATAATTGCGCATACACCTCGCTGAGCCTGGGCCCAAGACAAAACATCTTAACTTAGTGGTAAGTGCAGCCAACTAACTGCTACCACTAACAAAGACAACAAACAAAGCAGAACGCAGCATGTGCTATGGAAAATCGTGCCGACAGCTCACGACTTTCTGACCGCAGCGGAGCGCAAGGCGATTGGGGGGAAGAAAACGGCAATGGCAACAGGAACGGAACGGTCCAAGTCCAACTGGAGCTGTGCTCTTGCCCAGAGGCAAGTGCCAGCGGCTGTAAAACACTCAGCGCCTGACTCGAGTGGGTGGCTACGGCAGCGAAATCGGGTGAGGGCAGGGGCAGCAGCACAGGCAACGGGCACACTATGGAAAATTGTCGCGCTGCTTAATCGACGGCAGCAGGCAGCCAAAATGCCTTAAGGAAAATTATTATCATAGTCGCTGCTGGTTTGCCCAGAAAAAGGTTGTGTCAACAAAAATGCTCAAGGTGTTGGAGAGTTCACGCTTTTGGCAACAGCAGCAGCAGCAACAACAACAACAACCGAAACAACTGCAGCAACAATGCTACCAACAACTACTTACCAGACCTTCAACAAGCATATTAAGCCGCAAAATGAAGTTATCGCCGAACCGCCAAACAAAAGCATTGCGCTATGAAAAACTGATTCATGACTCTCTCTCTCTTTCTCTTTCTGGGTCCCTCTCTTCCTCTTTGCGCAGGCTGCAGCAGATCGTCGTGCATCCCAGGCACGGCTAGTTGTTGTAAATTTGTTGCCGCCGCTGCAGCTGCTGGTTGTTGTTATTGTTGCTGGCCGGATTGGTGATTTACGGCATGCGTTGAGCATTGGGCTCGGCCCGAGCTACCATTGGAAATTTGCATGCCCAGCGCGATCCTGCCGATAATAAAAGTGCAGTGAGAGCAGCTAGCCAGCGAGGCAGCCAGCCAGGCGAACTACTGTCGACGTCGTCGTCGTCGATCGTTGAAGTTGTTGTCGTTGTCGTTGTTGCTTACGATCTTATCGCTGGCAGAGTCAACGCTTTGGGTTTGGGCAAAGTGCCATTTAGACGCAGAGACCAATGAACAACTACAGCAGCAGCACAACAACAACAACAACAGCAAAAACATAAACAACTACGAGTACAACAACAACGACAACTACAACAGCAGCTAAAACAGCAGCAGCAGCCACGTTTAGTTTGCGCATTTTATGATTATGTTGTTTTGATTTTCATGATCGTTTAGGCCAGGCTTTAGCTTTAGGGCCAAGTATTTAGTGATCGCAGCTAAATGGCAAAGGTGAAGCATGCTCACTGCTTGGCCTGGCCTTTGATCGTGTTACTGATCGTGGCATAATTATTCCACAATACCTTGTTCTAGGCAACATAATTAACAAATGAGTTTGTTACCACTTCAATAACAACATTTCGATATCAAACGACAAGGAGTTTTGAGTAAATAGTTAAGAACTATCAATCGTGGCTATCATTAAGACTGTAACTGTTACACGAAAAATGATTAAATCTTTCAACTTAAAGAGAAAAGTCCTGAAGAAATTAATACTCCTAATTTTATAGTTTAATAATTCTTAATTGTTAAATTAAATTATAGTTGAATTAAATTATTATTTTGTATTATTACTAAACAATATTAAAAATTATTAAACTACATTATTACGTACATAATAAAGGCAGCTGGAAATACTTAAATTTCATTTTAACACTTTTATTAACTAATAATTAAAAATTGAAACGAATAGCAATATTGGCATTGCTTAAAAATTTTAAATGCTTAAGCTCATACTGCGAAGAAAATGCTTTTTAGAATGCATATATCTTCATTCTAGATTTTCTTCATATTGGATACCAAGGGAAACCAATTTTATACCTAGATTCAACATTTAAGTGTTGATCCGCTTATCGATCCCATCATAAGTATTTTCTAATTATAAAGGCGAATTTTAAATTTATTAAGTCACTAAATCAAAATTTTAGGCAGTAATTAAAATGTCAGAAACGCCCTCTCAGAAAAAAAGAGTTGTAAAATTGATTTATGCTCTGATGAGCGCATTCAAAAGAAATTCAGTTAATAGTTATACTCGCTGTGCATTTAATAAGGATTTATAGTTCCTCGCTAGATGTGGAAGCCTCACGTCTGCCACAGACATCCATATATATTTTCAGCTGCCAAATGCCAATGGTTTAATGGGCTATTAAGTGGACAAACAAACGGCCGCTTATAACTGTATGAAGAAGATGTTTTAATCAACATTCGGCATTCAAGACTTTTGGGCGCTCAACGCTTAGTTGGCGTTTTACGAGCGTAGCCAACAAGACCAACACCAGGCCTCACTCCACTCCTCATTCCCATATCTCATTCCCATGCCCAAGTCCAGCTCCAGCTGCCGGCGGCATACCAAAGATCCCACTCATCATAACATTTATTTGTTATTTGTAAATCAAAAGCGCATTTAAATGCCAGCCCATCTTTGGGCAAATAAATCACAGTTTTGTGACACGAAATGCGAGTAATTTAAGAGTGGAAAGGAACTGTGACTGCCCCAAAAGCTGCAATGATTTTATGGCACCCGCTTGTTTAATTTGTTAATTTGTTTTTGGGCAACACATGGCGCAATTTATGTTCTGATGCACAAATAAAAGACAAGCGGATAAGTTTATGCGTTTTGAATGAACCTTTATAAAACGAATATACTACGAATACACTCGTAGACTTTTCGACAACGTTTCCAGGAAACGAAGGAACTAACGCTGTTGCCATATGGCGATGATTTATTATACAACTAGACAGAGCTGCTAATTTGTATTATATCAGTTTCTTTACCCTACGAAAACAGTAAAGGTTCAACCAACATTGTTCGTATACTTAAGATTGGCAGCATATTACATTAAGGGCCAGTAAAAATTATAATAAGTATTAATTATAATATAATAAATTATAGGAAATGTTCTTTGATATAACAAAAAACAAGATTATTAAGTTAAAATTGGAAAATACCGCTGCCAGTAACGTCGATTCATAGTGGTTTCGATTTTTATTATCATTAATTTAATTTATCTGCAAAATGCCTAAAAGGCTGATTTCTTCGATAAATCAGAGTAAGATTTTGATTTCTTCGGTATGGTTTTATCGATATTGGGGGCGATCGGGGGGAGGTATCCAAAACCTGAAATTCTTCGTATGCTTTATGCGCACATAGTAAAACAAATTTGGTGTCTCTAGCGTTTATAGTTTGGGAGTTATACTTAAAAAACAGGGTCAAAAGAACGATATATATCGATAATAAGAAAACGGAAAGATTTATCGATCTTTTGAAATAAACTTGATCTGCGTATGGTGTATACGAACCGAATGAGTCCAAGATCAGCTTTCTAGCTTTTGTAGTCTCTGAAATCGACCCTTTTTTACCCATTTTCAATGGGTTCAGGGTATAAAAAGAGTATCGAGTCACAATTCGGAATATCGCTGATGTTAACATATATACATAGATGTTTCGATTTTTCTTAACATCACTACACGGTGGAACAAATTAGCTGAAAACCGCACAAATTTAGTAAAACAAAATATATATAACTTATATCCAACCCACTTCAAATTGTCTTCTAGTTTGTAGTGATACTTGCATTAAAGTAGTTATTGCTTTAGTTTTTGTTACTGTTGTTATTATATATTAAGTTACAATTCATTGTCAGCCGGGCATATAACAGCAAGCATCGACTATTCATTGATAGCTTTCTCTCGCTTTATTTACCTTCTGTTGATATTTTATTGTTGCATAAATGAACGAAAGGAAGTTGCAACAATTCCTTCTTTTTTGTGGCTTGTCAGACTGAAGCGTGGCTAGCAGTTGTCACAACGATGGCAATTTATGCCCAGACTGACGATTCTGGCTCACGTCCCAGCTTCAGCCCCAACTCTGAACCCTCAGCCCCAAACAGGAAGGGAGCCTGGCACGCAGTCAGTACCAACAAAAAAAAAGGAAGATACATCGCATCAGCACAGCAATCCTGTCGAAGCATTCATCAAAAAATGGAAACTAATTTCCTGTCAGTTGTTGTTTCTCCCGTTGATGTTATTGTTGTTCTGGCAGCAGTCGCTTACAATGCCTTACGCCTTCTTCGTTGTTTTTTTATTTTATTTATTTTTTTTTTTTGCAATTTCTGTTTTATTGTTGCTCCATTTTTTACTTGGCTTTTTATTAATTTTTTGCTGTCTGGCGTTGGTCGCGATACAATGAAGTGAAAATGGCGCTGCCTGCACATAAATTGACGCCGATTGCTGCGCGTGTTTATTGTTTTTGTTGTTTATATACCTACACTCAAAAATGATTGGGTGTATTAGAATATATTTAAGAAAAATCAATAACTTCATAATTTTATATGAAATCCATAAAGTTTGAAAGCTACTAAGCTACAACTATTGTTAAAATTGAGAAATTTTACAATTGTGTTTGGCCCTGGAAATTCACCATGAGGTTTCCAAGGTTATAAATGTTATTTTAGCTCACACCAATTATATAAAGAATTCAATTGATTAGTATGTATAAGAACTCCTAAACAATTTACAAATTCAGAACAATTGTAATCAGTTGGAAGTAAGTTAATCAAATAGAGAGTAAGACATAATCAATAACCACTAATTTAAACCTAAAACAAATTATATTTTCTATTATTTCCTTTAATTAATTTTCTTTCAATAACGGGTGTTTCACAGTCGTGACATAAAGCACCCATTTCTCTGTTTTCCCCGATTGTAACTGTTGTGGTTGTTGTTACCAGCGCATATGCTGAAGTTATCTTTAGCCATTATATGTATGGTGTCCCGCCTGCCATTTGGTTGGGCAATTTTAATTGAAAAATTTTGCATATTGATGGAATTTTTTGCCAGCGCTTAAGATTTATGGGAGCACTACAAGGAATATCAGCTATAACAACTCAATAAGCTGTTGCCGTTCGACATTCGGCATGCGCCGCACGCCACTGGAGGCCAAGCAAATTATATGGTGTTAGGCAGAGCTTTAATGCTGCATCATAATTTTATTGGGCCAAATAACAGAGAGGCAGCACCGAGTGCCAGCGGCTGGCGTGGTCGTAGCTGCCAATTTGCTGCCGCATTAAGTCGATGCTGGGCCTGGTAACGGCTGGTCAGATCTTGGCCGGGGCTGTCTTAATTTGTGACAATAAGCTAAGCGATCAGGGCTCGGCGATCGGCGACTTTGAAAGGATGTGCAGTTGTTGGAAAATAACTTGGAAATATGAAATGCACAATACAATTTACAAAATATTTGCAATTGGTTGCGCCGCCATTAAATTGCCGACACGAAGTACCAACAATAACTGCAACAAAAATGCTTCAAACTAAAACAAAACGGAACGAAACAAAGGCGGCAGTAATAAGTAATCATAATAATTGCCTTGAGAGGCGCTATAAAAACCAAGAGAAACGCTGCAAACGAGTTAATTAAGACGTTTTGCCCAACGACCGTTACAAGCGGCGTATACGCAATTAAAGACTCAAGCATTCAAAATATGAAGAAAGCTGCCTCCAAAGCGGCGACAACGATCCGCCTCTCAAAGCATCAGCTCAAAAACGGAAGTGCACCTAATTACGCAATGCGTGCAAGGCGTCATCACAAAAAAAAGTAAAATAAAGAAAAGAGGAAAGAAGCGAAACTGTCGCACAGTGGGGAGCAAAAAAAGAAAAAGCAATTATTTTGCCATCTGTCGTGAGTGTGTGAATCACAGTGATGCCATAATATAATGTTCCAAGATTGCCAGCCCTAACAAGTAATCTCTGCTATATATGAACAGTCAATTACATTACAATTTATAAATCGAATTTAGTTTCAAATAGCTTCAAACAAATGGGAATGTTATATAAAATGTTGCCTCTTTATTGAGATTTAAAATTGTGGCTAGTCTTTAAACTCCCTTTGGCAGCCTTCATATATTTTATACCAATTTTTAATTTAACAAAAAATATTATATATCATCTTTTAAACTTGTTTAATAATTAACTTTTTTTATCAATAGTAATTTGTTTCAATTGTGTTTTTAGAATAGTGCCCTTACTCACAATTTAAGTGAGGCTTAGATCAAAAAGTAGAGGCCGCAGAATAGGTCATATAGCATGTGGCTACATATAGCAGCATTGAACTTTAACCTGGCTGTGTCATGCCATTAGGCAAGCGATTCGTCGGTGGACGAGGACTAGAGTCATGGCACAAAATGGCAGGTAGCACTCGAAACTTAATTGCCTATTAGCAGGAGCTGCTGCGGACACAGACACGACCTCACTAAAAACAGCATGGACCGTGCCCGCCAGAAGAGCCAGTAACAGCCATTGGCAATTAAGTGCAAGCCAATCAAGCGATTTGTACATGCCCAACACTCACAGATGCATATAGTGTGAGCTGGATCCATTGTTGGAGGTAGATCCACAGCCTGCAGATTCGGTCTACAGTTCAGCATGCACATATGTATATATACATATATGGAAAACTCATTTGGAATGATTGCCGATGATATTGCTGGCCCCTGCAGCTTTGTCAGCCCGGCGGGCGGCTTGACCCAAGTAAGCATTGCACACTAAAAAAACTCTTTTTTGACGCCTAAAAAACGAGCTATAAACTTTAATTAAGACATAAAATAGTTTTAACTGTGTACTAAACACAGCCAATGGAAAAGTGAAAGAAGGGCAATGGACTGAGGCCGCGTACTGTAAACGAAGTGGCAGCGACTCACAAATCGTTTGAGTCCACATAGAAGCGCTGATGCGCTGCGCAAGTATATTCGCTTTTATTATACATAAGGCATATATACAAATATAAATATATATATTCATCAGTAATCTGTACGATATACATATATTTAAGGTTTTGACACCACTTAAATACAGAAAAGAGCAATCATAGTTAGTTTTAATAAAAAACTCAATTATTATTATAATTATTATTATAATTATAATTATCAATTATAATTATAATAATAATTGAGTTTTTTATTAAAACTAGCGTTTCCATTAATGTTATAAAAGGCAAACAAGTCAAACACCTTTAGTTTTTGAGTTTAGAAACTTGCGTTGTTAATCCGTTTATTTTCTTTACCGGCGAAATTCTTCTTTTTAATTAATCTCCTATTAATTTACACACATTTATTATAAAAATAAATAAAAATGTTGTATTCTTTTATTTTGATAATTATAGCAAAAGTGGCCTTCTAAAAAAAAATAATTATAATTTTCGCAAAAACTTTTTAAATAATAATAAAAATCAAAATTGAATGAAAATTAAATTTAAAAACGAAAAAAAACAAATACAATGAAAACGTTCACAAACTGTTATGACACATTTTAAATTTCCAATTTGGAAGGATATCTTTAAACATTTTAGTGCAGGTGTCAATGGTCGAAACGGTCACTTTTCAACTGCTGCAGATCAGGAAAATGTTTCAGTCGTTACAGAGGCGAGCTCAAATCACTAACCAATTAACTTGGAAAGTTCACGAATCTGCAAAACTGCAACCGCGCAGTGCGCACTAAAATTCGACACATAAAATGAAGTCATTTGGGAATGTTGGGGAGTGCAGCAACAGCAACAGATGAAGATACAGGATGATACTCAGGCTAACAAACAGCCAGACGACCAGCAGGCCAGACTGACTAACTGTCTGACTGGCAGTGTGGCAGACAGGCAGGCGGACAACCGGTCGACAGTTTGGCTGTTGGCCAGTTCGCTTAGCTGGGGTTGTCAGTCAGCGGCAATTTAACGTGGCGCACATTATTCATTCCTTACGTTTTTTTTATTACTTCATGTTCGTGTTATTTGTAATTTTAACAAGATAATTTTGTTCAAGCATTTAATGACGATGACCAAGTCGAACAAGTTGCGGAACGTTCATGGAGCTCGTCAACAGATCCCATCCGCCACTTGCCACTGGCCACTTGGGTACTCCATTTAGCTGAAGTAGTGCGCATATATGTGTATATATATTTATTTGAAGGATAACCACAGCTGAGCAGAACAGCATTCAGCTATAACATTTAATTGCCATTCAGCGGAAAGGCAATTCATGTGATTTTTATGCTGGCAAACCAATTATGCCAATGTTTCGGACGTGGGTACATCGAAAGCAAAGCAGACTGTAGTACGCTAGCAATGCTTAATTGGCAACAACTACTAACTGACTGCCGGGCAAAAATATTAAATCAGCATTCTGCACAGCCAATTTGTACGAAAAAACGCCAAGAGCCAACAGCTAACAGCCATCAGGCCAACAGCCAGCTGCATAATGAAGACATCAAAACGAAACGAGCCTTGACTGCGCCGCCTCCCTACAACCCAGGCCCCCATTCTCCAAGCCGGTTGACAGTCTGCCAACATCCTGTCGAGATCGTTGCAACTGCTGGACTGCACCAATTGTTTGAGTCATCCAATAAATATGAGCTGAGCCTTGCCCAGCTCTGCAGAGCACCAGCACCACCAATATATCAATTTTGCAGCCATTGTGGCAAGGGAACACCATTTTTAGTAGTCGCTGCCGTGTCCGGCATTCAAATTCTTAGAACAATGAAATAATTCCATAAATTCGATCACTAATAGCGCGACCACCATTTTTAAGCCTTCACCACCATCTTTGGTAGCCTACGAGGCGCTTGAAAGCTCCACCTACCAAAGGGTAGGCGTTACCCCGAAGCAGGCAGCACGATCGTCTTGGCAAGAAACAAGTTTTCGTGGTTAAAATGAATACAGACACTGGCAGTTTGTTGGCCAAACTGGTTTTGCCATTTAAGGGGAAACTCAACACAACCAAAATGCTGTAAACTTGGCCAGTGTATGGCGCTCGCAGTACGCTTGCCAGCAAAATATTGGCTAAAATGCCCGTCCTGGCTTGAATTATGGTCAGTAACACTTGAGCTGAACGTCTGAATGGGTTTTACAAAACGACAACAACTACAACATTGCCAGCTAACCCGACCAAGTCGCCAGCCGTCGGCAGTTACATATGGTCATGACCATTTGATCCAATTTACGTCAATTTAGTGTCATTCAAATTTGGTGTTTATTATATCCTTCAGTTCAGTGCTAAACTATAACAAATATAGAAAATCACGTCACGTCCAGCTGCTGCAGGAGAGAAAGATGCTAATGAACTAACTGCATAGTGATTGTTAACTAGTTCATAAAATTCAATTTTTAATCGCTAAGCTTTATCATTGAACTGTATAAGCCTCAACATTTTTCTTTTTAGAGACTCGGACGTTCATAATTAAAACGAAATTTTGTATGACATGGTTTGATTTTAATGACACTTAATAAAAAAAAAATTTTCTATACACATATACATAGGTTTTCAAAAATTATTTTAAGTTTTTTATTTGTAAATATACACAGGCTCATTGGCGAAATGAGCATCTATTTTATACATCGGATTAGAAAATCACATTGATACATCGATATTTTTATACCCTGGACCAATTGAAAGTGGGTAAAATATGGTAACAGGCAGAAGAAGACATCTAACGTATATATATTTTTGATCAGGACGACGATTTGATTAAGCCATGTCTGTCTGTATGATATCTTGCTCCGTTTCATTAATATCGATAAAAATCGATTTCAACCTTTGGTTTTCTTACCATATCTCGGAAACTATGTAGTATGAATTCAAACAGATTGATATGTTTATAAAGACAGATCGGGTTCAGGGTATCTCCTAGTCGCGCGGCCCGACTAGAGCCTTCTCGCTGGTTTTAACATCACTAATGTAAAATTTTTATTTCTTTTGGCATCATTAGCTATAGCTTAAAAACTTTTAAAATGCCGACTTATTTCTAAGAATCGATCGACTTTAATTAGAAATCGGTTTAGTTTTGACAAAGTTGTGGGAGTTTGCAAAATTAAGTCTTATACATATGCCAAAATGTGTGTCAAGTTGTTTTAGATAACACGGTTTATATATCCAAAATATAAAGTTGCTAGCTCAATAGCGGCGATAAATATTGCGTTCATACAGACATACGGACGATCCGACAGACGGACAACAAGACGGAAATTACACAAACACAATATACTCTTTTCACCTCGTGAACGAGTATAAAAATCGCTGCTGTTAAGCTCGATACATCGATATTTCAATTTTTGGTCTATGTATAATAGTTACGGTAATAAGGTATGTATTAATTACTTCCCTAAGTTCAAAATTTACGTGGTCCTTAGTATTAAAGATTACCAATTTGATGGACAATCATAACTGGACAACTTGCAGACAAAGCAAATACCCATAATTTGTGCTTTAAGGGAAAAAAGTGATTATCTAACAGTTGCAGAAGTTTACGTTTTTCAATATATTTATGTCACGGTTAAAAAAACTATTTTTATTATTATTATTTATTAATCATTTGATATTAATTATTTATGGTTTTTGTTTCCGCTTAGATATAAGTGGCTGAAGTAAATATTACAATTATCTATAAAAATTGTTTATACTTAGCTTGAAATTTTGTTATAATTAGCTTTTGACCACGCCGAAACATTAAGTCGCTTCCGTATACCCCATTCATTTGGATCCATCCATTTCCCCTGCACCCGCTCACACAGTGGCAAACAGTTCTTCTACCCATTGGAGGGGCAATTAAAAGGCGCAACAGCGCGCAAAACGCACGAAATGGAATTAAAAAGGCATCTTGTTATTAATTAGGGAGAACAGTAGCTGACAGATATAAAATGTTGGCTAATTTGAGATATATGTATATATTCCTTGAGCTGCGCTGCGCTGTTCTGTGCTATGGTGCGTCCTCTGGCGTCCGGCGATGTTACGCGCTGTCTCTTTTATTTTCATTCCATTCGGGCCGGCGAAATTCGCGATAAAGCGAAATTCAATGTCTTTAGCTTATAATTGGCAAAAGTCAGTCGCAACGGCTGCAACCCAACAACACAAACGGCAGACGATGAAAAGATACAAGATACATTGCCTCAGCGACTGAGAACGTAGACACCGATGCCCCGTTCCTTAACAGCAGACAAAACTTTGCTGACAAAATGCTGCTTAATTTTCTATCATTAATATTTTCAGATTCCGTTTGTTTTCATTTTCGCTACCGATCGTTATCAGCGCGCCAACTTTTACCCTCTCATGAATACTTATGCCGGTGCACAGATTTTATAGTCAAAATTATTAATTAGCATAACTTCCGTCTGCCAAATGCGCATATCAGTTGCTGATTATTTCGCGCTAATTGGGCATTAGGCAGTCAGGCATTGTCCAATCACTTGACACAGGAGGTGGAAACAATACCAACACACCTTTTGCAATCGACTTCCATCACAGACTTTCGCTATTGTTCATAAGCTGCCATATGGTGTGCAGTCCAACTATATACCCTGCAGCAAATATATAGAATGTGTCTCATAAAATATAATTTATGTGTGCATGCATATAATCCAAATCAGCGCCAACAAGTGGATATATCGGCCTGCACCAACAATGTCTTACCGATTCGAAATGCAACAAGTTATTTAAATAAATTAAATAGTAGATTTTTGCTATTATGCCACACGGGGGAAGTGAATTGATAATTCCCCATATAGGGTATCTATAAGTCGTGCACTCTTAGCAAAAGTATGCATACTTGTTTTTATTTGAATTGCGGTTTCTTATCGCTAGATTTAATATTATTTGGAATGTTGAAAATTTCAAAGCGCACCAAAACAACAGCAACAATAATAACTACAAATACAACTACATCAACAACAAGAGAATTAACACGGAATAGCCTCAGCTAATATACCCACTGTTATCGGTACCCGGTGATCTCCAACGAACACAACAACGCGTGCAAATTGATTTTCGCTCTTTGCATGCAAATTTCAATCAAAATTAATTAGTTAACATTTTTATTGTTGTACAAATGAGCAAAATTAATTTGCATGACTATTAAAAGGAATGACTTTCGTGCAATAAATAATTCCACCTAGCAGCAACAAAAACAATAAACAACAACAACAACAACAACTACAACCAAAAACGGCGAACGAGCAACAACTGTAAAAAATCAACTTTTTAAGGCACAAATACACGCGTTGAAGCAGTTGAGATATAAGCAAAGTATTATTTGTTTAACTCTGATTTTTTAATGCTCTTTAAACGTTTATTAATATTGATAAAATAAAAACCTGTATTTATAATTAATTTAATTTATTAAATACATTTAAACAATTTATTTTACTTGCGTATCTCATTTATAATTTAAAAAAAAACTTTTTCTTTAAAGATAATCTTCTTATTATTATTTAATTTAATTTTTTAATAATTATTATTATTATTTAATAATTAAGAAACGAAAAAACTGATTTTCTATATTTAAATTAATATTTTCTTGCCCTTCTTGTTGAAAAAATGTGTAAATAAAGTTTTTCCAAAAATTAAGAACTTTACGAATCTTCGGCAGATCCCATACGTCAAACACATTCCACCAATTGCATTCTTTTTGGCATCGATAGTTCTCAAAAAACAATCTAAATGATTAAGTCAAATTACCCGTTTTGTATCCAATGTTAGGGTATATCAAATAGCGCTCCATTGCCCGCTTAACACCTGATGCGACGGTCGCAACGTTGAGGCAAAATTTATGGGTGCGCTACCACAAAAATACAAAACTATCGGGTTACAAGAGGCAACAAGACAACCTACAACATGTTCTGCAGTGCTGCGGCTGCGTCTGTTTTTGGGATCTGCCGCCCCAGACAGCCGCCCATAGGTTGATTATGTTGAACGTGGCACGTTTGTGGCTGCCACACTGCGACGCAACTCTGCCAAGTGGCAATAGCATTTTGTAACAGAATTTATCGCTTTGTGCGTGTGTTTGTGTGTACGTGTGTGTGTGTGTGTGTGTGTGTGGGATATTAAAGATGCGATCATTGATGACTGACCCAATTTGCTGCGCTGTTTATGTTTATGTCTGGTCTAAAAGAAAGAAAAACTATACGCATCTGCCCAAGGCGCTTTACGACTAGTATGTATAGTCTCTCTTATCAGTTCAATCTGGGCAGTATGTGATAACAAACGCTTAACAAATGTCAACTGAAAATCGAAACAAAAAGCAGAGACTTCGCATTAAATTATAAGCATTTTTAAAGGTCAAAACTAGCTTTGGAAATCTTATATGTCAGCATTTTGAGATATGCGCGACAAACGAGCAAAGCGAAGCAGGGCAAGAAATGAGTCAAGATCAGGCTAGGTTAGCACAAAAGAGAAAACAGGCTACTGTTCAGATGATTTCTTTAATTCCCAGTACAGTAGTTTCTTATCATTTATAACAGTCACATACATTCGTATATTTTAAAAATTATTGACAATATTTGGCGGTTTCTAATTTTTAGAGTCAAAGCAACAAACACGGAAATCGTTCATGAACATTAAAAAAAACACACATTTTTTATACAATTCTTAAATTTAAAAAAATAAAATACTTTCAAAATAAGAGTCTCTATTTAGTTTATCAAATGTATTGAACTGTATTACGCTATTATAATTGGACATATGTATTTACATATATAAGCGTGATGGAAAATGATGTCTCAAATGTGACAAACGTTGTACATGAAATCATAAAAGCCAAACGATTATTTTATGCTGCCAAATTAAAGAAAACATGCAACGATCAGCGAGTCAGTAGCGAGTGGAAGCAGCGCTTAAATAGTTGTTAATTAAAATAAGATTTTGTTGAGGCAGCGCTTTCCAAGAATCAATTAACAAACGTTGCTCGCTGCACATTAACCAATTAACTGCTAATCTAATTTTATAGACAGATAGAGAATAACAGTGAGAGGGAGAAGAATGAGAGAGAAAGACAGAAGGGCATACACTATAACGTAAATCTCGCTGATTGTTATTGTTGTCGCTGTTTGATTTTTCCCAATACCCACTCGCTATTATCAATGAAATGAAATCCGTTTCAGAGCGAAACCCTTCAACTAATTAGCATTTTTCACTAAATTCCCAAAGCCCAATTAAAAAACACGAAAACACGACGTTAAGAACAGAGCGATAATTTACCTACATCAATGAGTTTCAGTATGGAACAGCCACAACACACGATGACGATGGCCTCCTCTCCCTCGGTTGTGTGTGTGTTTGTGAGAGAGAGAGTGAGTGCGAGATCTTTATCTCAAAATGTGACTATGGCCAGCACCGAAGATCAACTTCAACTTGAGCTGCGAGTTAGAGTAGGAGTTGGAAACGCAGCTCTGATTTCACAGCAGGCGTATTGGCAGACCACACGAGCGTCTTGGCCTAATGTCATTCATAATTAAAAACAAAAGTTATACCAATATGTCGAGCATAATTTTTATTTGAATGGCCTATGCCAAGGCGAAACCAGTTTCAGGTCGCATTAAAGATCCCTAACATAGGGCCCATCGTAACGCCGGGCACCATAAATTTCTCGCATAATCGAGTCAATGTTGAAAATCTTCTCACCTTTGGTCGTCGCTTCCTGCGCCAGCTCCCCAGCGCCAGTCGAGCAGCAGGCAAATTAACATTTGTGTTTGGCTTTTGCTCTTTAATCCGTTTGTTTGGATTAATTTTAAATTCAGTTTCAGCCTGCTGTTACTGCCGCTGCACCGCTGCACCATAGCCGCCTGCACCACTCCGCATTCTAGTATTAATTACTTTGGCTTCCGAAATCGAATTTACATATTAAAGTCGTTTTAAAGGCAGGCAGGCAGCCAGCACGATCGTATCGTGCGCGAAGAAATGAAACGGCATCGGGATGGGCCAGGCTGGGTGCAGCTGTGGTAGTCAAGTCGATCCTCGACGACGGTGCAGCAGGTTAAATGGAAATCAGCGCCAGCCCCAGCCCCAGTCACAGTCACAGCCAACATGGACATCTGAAATCAATGGGAGCGAGCGTCAACGACCATTTCACAAATCGATACAACGCCAAACGGGCTGAGAGACAGCGACTGTCGCTGGGTCGCCAAGTGTCGACTCTTTTTTCCTTTTCTTTTCTTTTATTTTAATTTTTATTTTAATTGGAACAACATAATTCCTAGAAGTTCGCACGAACTAAACACAAACCCAGCGCCCAGCAAAGAGCTGCTAATGGAGTTCGTTTGTTTTGCTAAGTTGTTCGAGCAGCTTGGGTTTGCTCAATTGCTTGGGTTGCTTTGGTTGGTTGCTTGGCTGGTGTCATGAGCACGGCAACGCAATCGCTATGGGGCCATCGTAAATTACCCGATCGTGTATTGCGCTTAGCCATCCGGTTCTGAGCACTGCCCCGCAAAAAGAGGATTGAAAACAATTAAAAAATTGGCAAACACGAATCGATTGTGATTACAGTAAATTGTTGTCAAATTAGCTGCAAAATGAGCGACTTGTGAGCCGGAGAGCTGCCTGATTCCGCTTCAGTGAGTGGGTGCGAGTGTGCATGTGTGTGTGTGTTTAAAGCTGATAAAGACTGAGATCAGCATGTGGGTGTGTAGGCCGAATGCAGAGAAAGTTGAACTGTTGCAAATAATCTGAGTTAAAAAGAATATAAAGTGGTTTATTGGGGCAAAGTTTATTACAGTGTAAATAGGTTAAGCCAGTTAACCGCTACAGCGGCTGCAAATAAACCCAAGTGGATCCTTAGTGTTGCCAGATATCATGGTCCTTAGGAGTCTTTAGGGTCCTGTAGTGTACTGGCATATGCCAGTATCACACTTGGAGTGTGTCTGGTCGCCACTTCCAGCGCTGCGAATCACTTTGCACTAAGGTATTTGGCTCTGTGTAGAGCGAGTGCTGAGCAGCTGCAAAGAAGATGCTTACGGCAGGTATTTTCTGTTCTTATACGTAGCTTTTTAACGTGAAATGCTGTCAGGTAACGGCGCCTGCATTCTGGCTCTGCCCATTACACTACAGCACCAACTCCCAAATCAATTTTTGAACAGTCCGTGAATATGTAGACTGCTTGTTGTTCCAATCCCGAACACCAGTCGTCCGGTCCGCGTCTTCATATAGTCTGTGCTACTCTTCTGCAGCTCAACAGATTATGTATCCAATGGTCTATTGCCGAGCGGCTCTTCGGCTTCGCGTTACTGCTTCTGTCGACACATTGTTGAACGCGCCTGATATCTGTAGAAATACTCCCATGGCATGATCTTTTATCGATTTGCGGTTTGAGGTGTATCGACATGTTATCGAATTGCCAGCCTCCCAGTGGGCGTAGCACAATAATCTTAACACTTTGTCTGAAGAGGATAACTACAAGTATATATCCAAAGTTTCAAGTCTCTTTCTTCAGTAGTGCCGACGGACAGACGGGCAGCATGACGGACATTTCACAAATCCAATATATTAGATTCACTTCGTGAACGAGTATAAAAACTATCACTCTTATGGAAACATCAATATATTATTGCAAGTACAAGTTCCTGTTTTGTAAATATTCTAATTTTTAATTTTCTCATAGTCATGTATAATCATGTATAATATAAAATGAAAGTCGTTGTGTATTACTTTATGGATTATTATCATCTAATCTATAATTACTAGTAGATATAAAAATTCTAGACAAGTCATCGACGGAAAAGTGCGATTATTAAATTAAAAGAATTTGTATATATTTATTTATCTGACAACATAATTGAGATGACATTTAAATAGGCTTAAGCCCCATGGGTGAACACACGAGATCAACACATCACAACAAAAAGAATACAATTAAAGAATTTTAATACAAATATGCATTTATAGGAAAACATCTTTATAACACACAGAAACACACACACGCACATACATAAAGCGATTGATCGATCACGAGACAAGAGAAGAGTCGCCGAGCAGTTGAAATAATTATGAAATGTCAAACTTGTGTTCGCGCTCGATTACGCCACTTGACATGGCCAATTAATCTCGGCTTAATTGGTTTGTGCCACAACACAACACACAGACACAGAGACAGCAAACACTCTGCCTGAGAGAGTCAAAACGTTCGATATTGATGTGCCTCTGTCTCTGATTTTGTCTTGTAAGATATAAGATATAAATACATATAAACTCATTTTTTTTGCCTCGGCGAAATTTGTCATATTTACCGACGCCGCGCCGGCGCGGCCCGGCCAGGCCTGTGATCGATATACAGAATGTTGGAGGCTGTAGCTGATGCTGGTTGCTGGGAGCTCGAAGCTCGGAGCTGATGCCTGAGACGCACCAATTTGACGTGGACGTGCGTGTCTCTCTCTGTGTGTGTGTGTGAGGCTTTTTGCGTCCAGCCTGGGACATTGAGTCTCGAAACTGGCGGCCAACGCCCGCCGCTTGTAGACATTTTATCAGATTCTTTAATTGCGTAAAACATTTTTGGATTCTTCACGTACGAAATTCCAAAACACCGTAGCTTGTTAAAATTCTTCTATCAATGAGCAGCCAAACGACAAAAAGACAAAGACAGCAAAATCAATGATCGCCACCCAGCCAGAAAGAGACAACTGCCGAACAATAAACGAAGACTAGAGCGAGACAACGCTCGATTATTGGAACACACGAGCGTTTATGAAGTGGAACGCACGAAACGCCAATTAAGAAATTGACAAATTAAAGCCGAATGCTTTTTATAATCAAAACAGACAAAGCAAATAAGCAGCTGGAGGTAGTCAGACAAACACTTGGTCAACTTGGAGGTTGTTTTAAAATAAATATGTATTTATGAATTTTATATTTATAGGTGTATGTTATTTTATTATTTTATTTATTTATTTATTTTTTTGCAAGTGCAAGTGCTTGTCATGTGGCTGCTTGTGTAATTTGTTATTTGGTTAATATTAAAACGAACTAAATATAAACATAAATAAATATGACATTTATTTGCATTTTACAGAAAAACTTTCTTTTCCAGCTGTTGTCCCATTTGGCAGCCAATCGGCGGCAAATTAACGCAACGGCTTGTTACAGCCGCGTTTTACAATCTCAGCAAGTTTTTTATTGGTTTTTTTTTTGGTTGTCGTTGTTTTTGTTTTGGTTAGCAACGACAGCAATCAATCGATCAAGCGATCAAACGAGCGAAAGCTGCACCGGTCATGTCAAAGTCCTTTGCCCAGGCAGGCAGCAGGAGATGGCCAATCGATGGCCAATGATGGCCGCTGCCTGCATTCCGAAATGACAAAACAGTTAAAAAATAATTAATTGCGTTGCCTTAAATGGCCTAAAGCGGTTTGGCTTTTTGCTGCCAACTGTTGCTACTGCGTCGCTTGTTTGCAACCTGCAACAGCAACAACAACAAGTGCACATGCTGGCTGTTTCCTTCTCATTGCCCATTTTGGCTTTTGTTTTTATTGCCCGCCTGGAGAGGCCATCGAAGCTACCGGGCAACAGAAGCAACAGCGGCCACTTTAGGGCTTTATTAATGATGGATTCTCCTCAATTGTTGCGCAGCTTTTTTCCCTCTGCGACTCTTTTATTGCGCAATGTGCAACGACAACAAGAAGAAGAAGACGCTGGCGTACAGCAAAGTGCACGAATGTATGTCAACGGCAACAGTCCTGAATGACAAATGAACAAATGTTTGCAACAGGCGTTTTTTGGTTTCTTCTTCATGAACTGCAACTGGTGGGGACTGGTGAGAGCGTTATACTAAACGTTTTGGCAGCTTGGCGGCTAATTTGGGCCAAGTTGAGGATGATGATGATGAGCTTATGCATGGTCAGCGGGAGGCACGAAATTGAAATGGAAATTGATAACAGACAGCATGTGAGATATCAATTGCCATTCATAGCCGTATCGAATGACAAATTTGATATCTAGTTTAAAAACATTTTTTTTAACGAAGTTTGAAATTTATCAAAAAAAAAAATCTAAATGGTTTTTTAATTTATTAAATGTGTACTTAATGCCATTTAACTGGTTATATATATGTATATATAGGTAAAAGAAAGTATAAAAAAAAAATAATTCAGCTTATTTAAAATTTTAAAAAATTAAATTTTGCGAAACAACTTTTCCACCGATTGTTCCCATGACAAGTGTATAGTATATTAATGCGAATAACCTAGTCTTGACAATGCAAAGTAATTCTACTATTTGGTATATAAAACCTTGGACACTAACTAGCTTGCCTAAAGCCAATCTAAAAATATATACAGGCATAGATAGATAGATAATTAACAAACAAATTATTATATTATTGTTTATAATTGTTAGGCAATAAATAGAAAATTTAATCACATCATATAAATATCACTTTCACTTTGCTTAAATTCAAATATTGTACAACATTTTTTAGATTATACCTAAAATTGTTTTGCTGCCAAATGGAATATTTCGAGCTGTTGAAAGCGATTAAGATACAATCTGCGAAACAGATAATTCCCCAATAAAATATCAAACTACGCGTTGAACAATCTTGTTTGCAAACACACCCAATAAAAATCTCATATTTATCTAATACATAATATATATAAATCACGATTCATGTCGCTTAGACAAACAAACTAATTTTCACTATTATTTAACAAATGAGCTATGTTCAAATGACACACAAAAACAAAGAGAGATAGAGAGAGGAAGAGAGGGAGACCGCGCACACACACAGTCACGATCTCACGATCGTAAATTCGTAGAGATATCTGTAACGGCTTAACGAGCCAGTTTTAATAATTTGAGATCCAAAATTGGCAGCCACCAAAGATGGTTAGACAAATGCTAAGCTTGGGTGGGGACTTCAAGTTATTTATGCTTTGGAAATGGGTTCCCCAACCCGAATCCCGACCCAAATTACAGAATGTAAGCAACGTTCAAAAAAAAAAAAACTAAAAAAAGATTAGCGATCGCAACCAATGTAAAAAGAAACAACAAATCCAGAATGCATTGGCGATAAATTTCAATCAAAAGACGACTCAAGCACCGGTTTAACAATTGTCGTGGGCACCTCGCATAATTAGACGGGGAAAACATCTATATGAGTATCGATTTTTTATTGGGAATTCCATATATATACACCGGTTGTAAATTAGATTTACGAGTGTGGATCAATGGATCATGGGGCGCAATTAAAATCAGCTTAATAATTTCATTTTCTCAAGTTGGCGATGCGACACGAATCGTTAGACTCGTTAAATATAATAGCCGATCATTTCTGAGCACGCAATAAATAAAGTGTGATAATAATTTTATGAAAGAGCCAGCGTGGTAACAAATCAATGCAATATAATACCGAGCGATCCAATAAAAAACGATTTGAAGAAGGCATTTACATTCATGAACATAAATCTTGCCAGCCACAATGCTGGGTATTTAAAGCTGAAGAAAAAATAAAAAGAAATTTCGGACAGGCAACAATTTCATTATGAGCCATCAATGAATGGCTGAATAGACTGAATAAATGAATGAACGACTGAACGAGCCAAGCTAAACGCGGGCTTGGAGGACCTCACAATTGGTCGCACGCATTTCGGGCGATTAGGTGTTAAACACACACACACACACGCTTAATTCGTTGAGCATTCACAAATGTAATTTATGGGCCGCAGAGACAAAAGCCCCAGCCTCTGCCACTGGACGAGAGTGCTGCCCAATGGTTTCAATTAGAATGGGTTGGCAGGTACTGCAATTCTGTCGAACTGACGGCACCTTGGTGGTCAGCCCTTGGCAATGGAGTGCAATTCCTGCGCATGCGCCACTGGACACTTGAATGATATTCTTAATTGCAATTGACCTCGAAGTCTGGCAACAGTCTGTTGGCAGTGTGGCAGCGCCACGGCGCCGTAATTAAGCTGAAATCATAAAAAATTAAGTTTTATATAAGCGCTGGTCTGCTAATTAAGATATGCTTGCCTGAGCCGCTGCGCTTCACTTAGCCGCCGGGCAACACAACACATTTCCCCTCTGCCTCCGCTGCCTCTCTGGTAGTGGACCGCACCTTTCGACAAGTCATTGAGCTGTTAAATTTATTTAATGCCCTGCACAAGGCTCGGCCATGTTGGCACTTGCTTTATTATTAATTTTTATTGCTTTGTGCCCGATTGCAGCAAGTTGTTATTGAGACTGCCCAAAGGATTCCCAGGATACTTTGATCGATTCAAGTGACCTGCTGCGCTTTTGTTGCGAACCCTCAAAATTCGAGTGCCAGCGAAAGACAAAAAGGGCAACCGAAATTCCAAAGATCCATTTTGCTGAATGAATGCAACAGTTCATTCATTTCGAGAGTTCCATTCAGCTGCTCTATTGGGTGGGTGTGTCCGCAAGGATTACACTAATGCGTCTGTTGTCCTGTGCAACATTTTAATGCACTCGCCGTTAGCTAGCTTGAGAGGATTTAATGATGTTCAACCCATCATGTTCGCATCAAGTTCAAGTGCCCCACGGTCGGCACAAATTCGCAAAAAGGATTTTGTTCAACAACACAAGAATCCTTTCTTTTCAGTTTTCTTCTTTTTTCAAGAACCTCTCATACTTTATGGCCGCATATTTTTCATGTCACAAAGTCAGACACTTGAGCCGCTTGAAGTGTTTGTTGTCCATTCGTATTGTCTGCAGGACTCAGTACACTTGAGCGCTGTTCCATGATTAGGTTCCCTCTTCTGGTCAAGTGCCTGCTGTGCAGGTGCGCGCACGAGCCGATCGCCCTGACTTTGCGGTTTCTCAACTGCACTTGGAACTGATCCGCTTAATGCAAATCGCCTCAAGCGCTTAACTCTTTAACTCTCGACTCCTGGCTAGTCAGCAGTTAGAGTTGGCAAGAAATTATAGAATAGAATAATGCAAATTTACGCAACATAATTTTATGCAGTTGGCGTTATTAATATCACATGATAGGAAACATTGATATTTCATAGAAACTTATTGCATGCATCCCAAGGGATTCGTTTCACATAAATAATCAATTATTTGTAATTAATTATTATTAATTTATTATATCTAACTTTTATTTAAATAAGTATTATAAAATTTTGCAATTATAATATATGCAATTGAAAATAAAAACGAGTAAATTATTTTTAGACTCAATTATATTTTATACACATAACTTTTTGGATTGTATTTTTTTTTATAACATATATATTGTAATTTTTTTGTATATCTGTGCTTCCTTAGCCTTTCTTAACGCCCCGGCATTTCACCAATAGGTGATGCATCATGTGTATTACATGCCTTCAACTGGCGTCAAAATCAAGCGAAAATTAATACACTCACGCTATGCTGTCAGCGAAGCTGTCTCATAAATACGCATGAGAGATCCATTCATCCAAGCAGTGGCAGCGTTTCAAAGGAAATTATTTGCCAAGTTTGCGCAGCGCCAGCCCCCGACTATGGCAATGGCTATATGGCTATAGGCACATGAAGCTGATGCATCCGCCAAACTTACGCAATCGACGCGGGCTCATTACGAGGGTAAAGCCATTAAGTCATGGCTGGCGCAGCTGGCTGCCAACAACCAACAGCAAACGGCGAGCAGGCAGCAGGCTACAGCAAATGGCAACTGCAAGTTTTTGTGTGGCTTTTAATTAACGCTTTTGCACAATGCTTGTCTAATTACGCCTATGGTGCCATGACAACAACCACAATAGCGACGGCGTCTCGTACTAAATCATCAATATTGTCAGCAGAAACGAGTCACAACAGCAAATGTGGCAACAGCAGCTGCCTGTGGCAGGGATCCTTCAGGATGAGCAGGCAGACAGACAACAATGACAACAGACAACAACGACGACTACGATCATCGCATGGCAATTAGGCATAGGCAGCATTTGATGCATTATTAATTGAATTAAATTTACATTCAAAATGTGCCAACTGCACGTCCGAGCTCCAATCTTACCTATTCTATTGGCCATTCGGGCTGATGAAGTCATACTCACTGCTTCGGCCGCAGAAGCGACTGCGCTACACAAATGCCAATTTAAAATGGCTGAAATAAATTGGGAGTCAACGCAAAATAGACTATCGTCAATTGAAAATCAATATGTCACATAAATTGGAAGGGAAATCAACGCCAGCAAGCTGGAAAAAAGTAATCGAAAGAACATTTAATTTCGGAATGCAGAAGATTAAATACCCTTCAAGGAAAATTGTAAATTTGCGTTATTTCCTAATCACTAGTTACAAATAAAAATCAAAATTCAATTGTATACTGGACCAATGTGAATATTATATGATGACGATAGGGAACAATTATTCTAGATTATAGTTGCTGAGTTCCGATTAAAGAGTTTAAGAAATAAATAAAAGCTTAATATATTGATCATATAGATGCAATTTATTTAGATAGATGTTATTAGGATTTTAGATGAAGAAGTGAAGAAAAGTGATCTTAAAAAACCAAATATATATATATATATATATATATATATATATATATATATATATATATATATATATATATATAT